>APFE031240560.1:235198-268285 GCA_000404065.3 Pinus taeda | reverse complement strand
AATAACGTGTATTTAGAGAAGGATTGCTCTTGTTTGGTTTGTTTGTCACTAGAGAGTCTTAGACTCCTAGGGAGGTTAGGTTTGTCCGCAAAAATAACTCTTTCCGCATGACACCTCCTTTTGCTCATTAACCAGTTACTGAGTTTTTGCATTGCCACTGTTATCGCTCTGTCACAGGTGTGCCATTGTGAACTACCAACACTTCACCAGGAGGGGAACATTGCCCGCTCACTCAATTTCAAGCTATTACCTTTGTTTTTGTCCGCAAATCCTAATTCCTCTCTATGTACTTAAGCCTGTAATCCAATTTTCACCATTGTCCTTAGCCTTATCCGAAGATGCCTCAAAAAGACAAGGGACCAGAGGAACTTGTGAGTCCTCTGATCCACCCTCACATTAATTTTCACCACATCCCTTTGACAGGCAAATACTATAAGATCCATGAAAATCTCTGCAAATTTGACCTTTTTGAGATGTATTATTGGCTCGACAACAAATATATAGATAAATCCGATGAGATTCAACTATGGGAATCCAATTTGCCCCAATATATATTTCCTCGTACCCACAACACCCCAGAATTTGTTAGGAAGTGACAAGCCTATTATTTTCCAACCCAAAGAGCCATAATTGCCTCCATTGGAGAAATTCTGTTCACTATCACTGATCAAGCTATAGACTAGATGATGCAAGCCCCTGGAGTAGAGAATGCCACCCCCTTTTCATATGAAACACTTGTTGAATTGTACCAGAAATTGGACTTTTCTAAGAGGGCCAAAACCCTTGAGCTTTTCTTGACAGAAGATGCTCCATTACCAAAGAAAAATCCTCCCTATACCTCCTTTATTTTCCCTGAGAGAGCCAAACAAATCATCACAATTATCTCCTAGCTCCTTGGCTATTACTCAGATCAGTGGGTAGATGAGGCCATCATAGGATTTCTTTCCATTTTCTATGTTGATTCTAAGCCCTCCATCATGTTTAACTTTAGCTAATTTCTTGCATATTCTATTCGTGAGCAGTTTATCAAATTCTAGACTGAGGAGTTATTCGAGTATGCTTATGTGTTAATTTATATGTTCTTATACTTTCAGAGAGACAACATCAAGCTTGCTTTACAAAAGTTGGATGAAGAAGGAAACTAGCAATTAGTCATCTTCTAGACTACAATGGTGATGAAGGAACAAAAAGAATACTCTTACAAACAGTTCATAGAGATGTTTGTGCATCCAGGAATCAGTCTCTTAGGCAGTAGGACAGAGCCAAGGATCGGTGAAGAAATTAGAAAGGTTTTGCAACTATCAAACCAAGTCCAGACAGGGGATTGGTACCTCTATCATAATTATACAGAATTGAGAATATTTTGGTGTGAGCTTGCACCTTACAAGCTGCTTAAATTATTCCCAATGATGATTTTTTCTCTTGAGTACATAAGGCAAATGCTCAATATGGATGAGATCCACTTTGTAGCTGCCAAGAAGAAGCCCAAATTCAAATTAAAACACAGATAGGGACTTTCATTTGCAATAGCAGGGCAGCAGGGGAGGAAGCAAATAATCTACTAAAATAAATGAAGTTTAGCCTTAGTTTCACCTGGTCATGTGATCCATTAGGGGTCATTTCTAAGTTAAGAGTGGAAAACAAATCCACTGCTTAGCCTGACCAGAGATAGAAAAGTATAAAAACCAGCTAGGATGGATTAAGAACACCCTACAAGAGGCAGAAGAGAAGTTGGTGTCATCCTCCACAGTATAGACTCATACCATGTAGGAGAAAACAATAGAGAGAAGCAGAGAAGAAGAGTCCCCATCACGGACTAAAATTTTCAGTGAATGTTTCAAAATCATGTATAGGAAGAAGGCCAAACTCTGTTCAAAACTAAGCCTTAGCAAGGATTTAGAGAAGAAGAACATTATCGCCACTAATAAGCCATTTGTTTCCTCATTAGTGGGTGATTGTACCACACTGTCTCCCACCACTTCCACAGCTTCACAATATCAATAACAGGTTATGCAGACCAACACATCTACTATAGGGGAAACAATGAAAAGTGTGTTTGATATTTTTAAGGAGATTAAAATGAGGAATGAGGCCTTGAAAATCAACACTTACAATCAGTTCTGGAAGTAGACTTATAGTTCTCAAAGCATGTTGTTTTCAGCCTTTGATTTAGAGAAAGGAAAAATGCAAATGGCATTCCTCCAAGCACAACTTCCTCAGCCTAAGGCAACATCAGACTACAAGAAGATAGCGTTTGAGTTTGATGTAAAAGACATACATCCCATTGACCAAATGGAGATGCACAAGCAGTCTGGGCAAATGATTTTTTCCATTGTCACTAACACTGCTATGAGTTTGTCTAAATTGCAGGTTACATTAGCCAATGTTCAATCACAATTGAATATGGAGAAGGTTTTCGCACTTGCCAAAGACACCATGATCAAAGCATTGGAGGACTTGGTGATCAAAGTCAGTTATGATCCTACAAACATCAATGCTACAAAAGAGCTTGTAAGGAAAAAGAACTTAGACATAGCAGCATTAAGGAAGCAGTTGAAGTTAACAGCCACAAAAGATCCTCTAGCCAAGGATATTGAAGAAACAGAGACACAAAATGTAGACATGATGAAACTCATCATGGAGCAACGTGCATAGTTAAAACAAATGGAGACATAGATGGAAAACATGATTAAAGAAAAGGAGAAAGCTGCCAAAATGGTTGTTGTCCCTTTGGAAGCACTCCCTATCACAACCATTTCTACAACCACATCTTCTACAACAGGCATAGGGGGTGCTGCAGATCAGTTGGAAAATGTAGTGCAGAACATGTCTCTCAAGATTGAATAGATCAAAATATTGCAGGCTCAAGTCAATATTCTACAATATCATCAGACAAATACTGAGACTTTTCATGCAGCAGTGCTATAGAGAGCTCAAAATTAGATAGACGTATGGAAGTAGTCAGCAACTGAGTCCTCTATTGGCCACACACCAACCCAGGTTAAAGAAATTATATGGAACAATATCATTGAAGAAATAGATGAAATTTGGCCATGTATCCAAATTATATTAGAGCAGAAGGAATTGCTGGAGAAAGCCAAGAAAACCATTTCCACTATCAATGCTGAATTCAAAGAAATGCCTGCCACAACCAACAACATCATAAAGTTCCTCAATTCCAAAAACATATATGAGTTGGATGATCTGGGAGTAGATGACAGAACAAAAAATATCCTGGAAGTAAAGAAAGTTCTAACAAAGAAGAACTTGGTTGTACAACTGAAAGAGAAATGTCACACTCTGAAGGTAGAAGTTAATAGGTTTTTCTCTAGAATAGATGCATTGAACAAGAAAGGTTTGCCTTCTTTATTTGTGATCAATGACAAATTGATGACCAGGGAAGATTACAAGAAGAAGCTTCAAGACATTGCAAAGGATACAACTAAGTCTTCCCACATCAAAGATACTATGACAGGGAGAGATTTTTATGAAGCTATCAACAACATGAGTTTTATCCAACATGATATAAAACGCATTTTTGTAGTGAAACCCATTTTCGCTCGGTATACTAAGGTAGATGAGATCTACCACAAGGTAACAAAGATTGGTATTCTAGATGAAGAGCGATGGGATAAGTTGTGTGAATTCCAGGATTAAAAAGACAGGTTAGCTTCACCAACGCAACACCTGAATAGTGGCCACTCAGCAACTATTCTCCTCCAAAGCAGTGCCAGATGTCCAGATCACTTCACCAGATTCATTCCTTTTGATTGTATTATTTCATTTATGTTAGTTCGAAGTCAATAATAGAATGCCATGTCACATAGGCATTAATTGTAATGATTTTGTAAATTTTGTTTCAATAGTTCATTATGTCGAAGTATTGAGGGTTGGTCCCTGAACATTGTAAGTCTTTCTATCAAGCATTGTACCTTTTTCACGTTGCTGGAGCACCACTAATGAAAAGACTTTTCACAGGATACTTGTGTTACGAAATACTGGTGATGTTTTTCCTACTGTAATTGTGTTTTCATTGTTATTCTTCTTATGTTATTCATCTAAAATCTAATTGTAAAAGAGGATATGTGAAAAATAGGATATGTTTTTTAACACCTTATTTGGACTGCATTTACAATATGTATGTTTTCTTTTCAAATTCTGATTGAGAGATTCTTAAATTCTTCTCAATCCCTGTTGAATCATACCTTTTCTCGATTCCATAATTTAATTTAAAGATCCAGCAAATCTAGCTAGCTTGCCTTGTGATTACTCGTTGGAACTTTTCGTGCAACATTCTAGTTTTATTTGTCTCCATAGCCCAATGGAAAGAAAGTGATTTGATCATATCAACCAACCAATCAACCAAATTCAAAAAAACAACCAAGCATAATCATAACTAGCCTAAAATCAACTTAAAAACCAAGTTAAATCATAAAGAGAGAGCCCTCTCTTAAGATGGTAGGGCTACATCCCATCTCCAAAAGTGGTTTGATGTTGTACATTGTATTTACTCCTACAACCTTAAAAATTCAGAACGATAACATAGTGCCGACCCCACTGGGGAAGAATACATATTAATCCAAAACATTATTATTCCCTGTTTTAGAAATCAATATTTCAGTAAGCAATTGTGGTATCAATATGAAATACATGATCTGAGGTTGATTTTGCAGATATATGAGAGATTATAGATCCCGAGTTTGATTTATGTGTGATGATTTTTCATAACCCTGGCTCCCAAAAGAATTTATACTAGATATCATCCTGATCCCAACCTGCTAAAATTGTAGATGACCCTGAGAAACTAGTGAGAAAAAAAAAAGCTTTACCGAGAGTCAAGGTAGTAATAGTCCTAGTCTAGATTTAATTCTCCTCTCAAAAATACCCCTTTGTCAAGATCAAATTCTCTTCCAAAGAAGTTTGGAACTTTACAAGACATAGAATTTGATTTGCCTTTTCAGAAAAGTATGTTTAGATCTAATTCTGAGGTTTTCATAGATCATATTGTCATAGATAAAGCCATACTGCAACCATATATCTCCCAAGCTTAACACCTTAAATCAGATCCTGATCTTGAACCTTTACAACAATTTGCCAAACTACAAGGTCTAGTTTCAATATTGGACCGAGCTATAGAAGAAGCTTTCATTCAACAATCTGTTGAATTCTCTGCTTTGACTGTTGCAACAACCACTTTATCTAGTCAATCCTCTCATTCTGTACATTTACAGCCTCCTAGTCCTACTCATTATGTAGTTTCAACTTCCCTACCTCTGGTTTCTCAAACTGCTATACCTACTATCCCTGTAGTTATGCAAACTACACGTCCACTAGGTCCATCCTCAACTCAATCTACCAGGATAGTTATGGCAGGAAGGTATGCACCTTTGGTGTTACCAGGCCAGCTAAATGTTATGCCTGTAGATTATCCATCCAAAATTGTGACCTTTGAAAATATTAGTGCTTATACTACCCAACAACATGTGGATAGGATGAATGATGTGTTTGACCTCCAAGAAGTGGATGAGGCCGATGTTAAAATGAGATTATTTTCCCAGAGCTTAGGAAGTGATGTGAAGAATTGAATAAGGGGTTTAACTGCAGGAAGCATAGCTAATCTTGTTGCTTTCCATCAAGTTGTTTTAGCTAGATGGGAGATCAAGAAGAACCCACTATAACTCCTAAACAAGTATAAAAGGTTAAAAATAAAACCCAATGAAACTGTGGAAGAGTATTGTGAAAGATTCAATATTGTTTACAATTCCATCCCACAAGATATCAAGTCCTCCCCTAGCCTAGCCTTGGTCGATTTTCCAGATGGTTTTGATGTAGATATGGAGTATCAACTTAGGGAAAGAGACTCGACAACTTTGGAAGAAATGCAAGCAATTGAAATTAAAGTTGAAGTCAATATCCTGGCCAAAAAAGCCAAATTGAAGTCTAAACACAGAGTAACCATAGAAGAAGAACCTTCTACATCTGTTGTTTACCATAAGATTAGTGAGATTAGTGAATCAAATGATGCAAAGAGTGAAACTTAATGAACAAAATCAAACAAGTCAATATTAAAATGTTCAACAAACCAAAAACCAAAATTTTAGAAGAAATACTCCCCAAATTAAACAAAGAGAGCAAAAGGGACCACATCAATAGATTTGGCCTCCTTTTCAGGAAAATTACACAGATGATGGGGGGAATATTTTGGAAGAATTGGATGATAACTAAAATAATTTGTTAGAGGTAAATGAAGAAGAAATAGTGTTCCTCACTCAAGAGGAACATGCACTTTTTCTTATTGCGCTCACTAAAATGGTTTTTGAAGAGTCATAGGAATACAAACAAGGATTTGAAAATGCTATAATGGAAGTTCATAGGCAGTATAATCTTAGAAGTAAGAAAAATCAAGATACTGTTAATAAAAAGAGTGTTGAAAATCCTGTTAAAAAGCTCTCTGATTCTGATCCAAAGAAAACAACATAAAATCCCCTTAAGAAAACCACAAAAACTCTTAGAAAGAAGCCTATAGAATCCGTTATAAAAAAGGCAATGGATACTTCTTCTAGAAATGTTCAAACTGATCTACCTTCTACCAGCCAACACACTGAATTGGCCACAAAACTAGTTGCTGATAAATCTGATTTTTCAAATTTGCTTAAAAATCAAACACCGTTTAGTATAGAAAATGAACATTCAAATGAAAATTTCTATCCCCTTAACTAAATTAGTCAATAAGAATGTATGCAGGACTCAGGTCCTGAAGGCATTAAACATTGGGGGGAAAACGGATGATGTAGATTTGAGTGATGGTCAACCTGAGCTCCTATTTGGGGTCGAGGTAGAAGGCAAATCACAAGAAGGAGGAGCCCCTCCATTTTATGTCAGTTTGAATATTCATGATAAAATACTTCATAATGCTATGCTGTATTCAGTTGCATCTCATAATCTAATTCCCAAAGCAGTCATGGAGAAATTAGGATTGGATATCACGACACAATACAAAGATTTGTATTCCTTTGACTCTAGCAAAGTCAGGTGCCTAGGTTCTATCAAAGACCCGTATGTCACTTTAGCCCAAATACCTGCTAAAAGTCTAGTGATGGATATAGTGGTTGCAGACATTCCCCCAAAGTATGGCATGCTCTTGTCATTCTGACGGGGATCAAAATTACAAGGAAGCCTACAAATGGACATGACTTATGCCACTATACCAATGTTTTCAACAAAGAAGACTGTATAGGGAAACCTTAATGAAGTATATGGTCAGCAATCAAGATAAACCACATAACTACCCTCTATAGTCTGTTCATTCTGACTTGGACTCATTCATTCTTTACAATGATGAGGGCATTAATGCATAGGTCACCCAGGAAGAAAATGATATTGATGAAAAATAGGAAAATTAGACTCTAATTGTGCAACAAAACACCGAAATTGAACCTTTTTGGAACATGAGCTTTGATGGCTCGTGTAGCAAAGTAGGTTCAGGGGCAGGTGTTTGGGTCTCCAATTCAGGAGACTATCATGTAGAGGGTCATTCCTATAAACTCAATTTTCATTGCACCAATAATATAGCAGAATATGAAGCACTTATCTTAGGATTTCAACTATTGAAGAAGTTAGTTGCTAAAAGAATTGATGTTCAGGGAGATTCTAAATTAATTATTAAACATATCAAGGGAGAATATGCTGCAAAACATCCTAGGTTGAGAAACTACAGGAATGATGTCCTTGACTTTTTAAGAAATTTTTAAGAATACGACCTTTCTGTCATTCTAAGGAATCATAATGTATTGGTTGATGGTTTAGCTTTTTCAGCTAGCACATGCCAAATGCCTCATCCAAACAAACAATATATAGTGGAGGTTAAAAATTGTCCTGTTGTACTTGATAATATGAGACATTGGTAGGTATTTGGAAGTGATAAGCAGATTGATTTTTTTTTTCAATCCAAAGAGTATGAAGGAAATATCATAGATTCAGACTGTGAAGAGGAAGATTAGATTATTGAATTTCCATACTCTGAAGTAGAAAATCAGATTGTTGAATATGTTAGTGTAGATAAACAACTTGATGATTCAGATGTAAATATTTCACTCGGTAAAGATGTGCATAAATTAGAATTACATGAAATTGATCCAGAAAAAGAAGAATTTGAAGTACTTCAGCTTAAAGAAAATATTTTTCCAAGTGTCTATCTCCTTTATAAGAACTTTTTTATTTTACTGATGTAGCAAAAAAGCTAAAAATGGAACCCATAGGGGAAGACATAGAAGAATGCAATATAGGTAGTGAACAGAATCCCAAAATGATAAAACTCTCAAAATCACTGCCTATTATCACAAAACAATGATATATAGCTCTTTTCAAAGAATTCAAAGATGTATTTGTTTGGAGCTATGATGATCTGAAAGCATATGACACCAGTGTCATACAACACAAAATCCCAATCAAAGAAGATAAAAAACCATTCAAGCAAAAACTTTGTAGGATCAATCCTGTCTTAAGGCCTTTGGTTGAGAAAGAAGTAAAAAGGATGTATGATGCAAAAATTATACTTCCTATTAGATACTCTAAGTGGGTTTCTAACATTTTCCCTACTAGAAAGAAAACTGGAGAAATCAGACTGTGTATTGATTTCAAAAATCTAAACAAGGTATCCCTTAAAGACAACTACCCGTTACCTAAAATGGATCATATATTTCAAAAGATAGTAGGGTCTAGTAGGATTTCCTTATTAGATGGTTTCTCAGGTTATAACCAAGTCTTAGTGCACCCTGATGATCAGGATAAAACTGCCTTCACTACACCATGGGGAACTTTCATGTATGTGAAAATGCCCTTTGGGTTAATGAACGTTGGAGCCACTTTCTAGATATTACCTTTACTAATGAAATTGACCATTTTATTGTGATTTATCTAGATGACATTACGGTCTATTCAAAAACTGATGAGGAACATTTAGCACATCTAATAAGAGTGTTTGAAAAATGTAGAAGGTTTGGGATGTCACTCAATCATAAAACGACACTTTTTGGCCTTGAGGAAGGAAAAATTCTTGGTCACATTATTTCCAAGGATGGAATTAGGACTGATCCTAGTATAATTGAAGCAATTTTGAAAATCAGTCATCCAAGAAACATCAGAGAGCTTCAACCTTTATTGGTAAAATCAATTTCCTAAGGAGATTCGTTCCTAACTTGGCAGAAATTCTTAGAAACATAATAAACATGCTTAAAAAGGACTCTGAAATCAAGTGGATTAGTGAGGCTAAACATCCTTTGACTTAGTTAAATAGGCATTGACCAAGGCACCAATGTTGACCAAACCCAAATTTTACCAAATATTTCATATTCTTCTCTTTTGCTTCCGAACACACCATTGCAGCAGTTGTACTGCAAAAAAAAATGAAGGCTTTGAACAACCTATTGCATTCTTTAGCAAAGCCTTAAGAGATGCATATTTGAAATACAATATTATGGAAAAACAGGCCTTTGCATTAATTAAAGCATTAAAAGATTTTAGAGTATATATTTTGCGTTCCCATATTATTGTCTATGTACCTAATGCAGTGGTTAAGGATATTTTGACAGAGAATGGACCTGATGGAAAACAAGGAAAATGGATTCTTGTCATTCTAGAATACGACTTAGAAATCAATCCCACCAAGTTAATTAAAGGTCAGGGACTGGCCAAATTGATGGCTGAGTCAAATTTCCATGCATTGGACGTTAACTTGATTGATTCATTAGATAATCAAGAGGAACAGGGGACTCCACAAATTGATGAGTCATTTCTGAACTCACCCTGATATGCAGACTTGCTTTATGTTTTATTTAATTTAAATGCTCCTCCTGGTTTGACAAAAACAAAGGAAAGATTTCTTAAGTTAAAAGCAGTTAACTTTTGCATTATAGACAATTTCTTGTATTGGAAATATGCTGGGGGTATTTTACTTAAATGCTTGTTGAAGGAGGATGCAGATAAAGTTATGTAGGAATTCCATGAAGGTGACTGTGGTGGACATCTTTATTGGAAAACCACTGCCAATAAAATCCTTAGAGCTGGTTTCTACTAGCTTACCCTTTTCCCTGACATTCACAAACAAGTCACCTCATGTCATAAATGCCAGATTTTTTAGGGAAAGAGAAAACTATTGCCCCTGCCCTTAAAGCCTATCTCTTTTGAAAGCCCTTTCTAGCAATGGGGATTGGATTTTAATGGTGAAATTCATCCCTCTTCCTCTGCCCAACATACGTGGATTCTTACAGCCATTGACTACTTTACCAAGTGGACAGAGGCCACCCCTTCCAGAAATGCCATTGATGCTATCATTATTAAATTCCTTGAGACCAATATCCTTTACAGATTTGGCTATCTTAGAGAAGTCATCATTGATAATGTTGTAGCCTTCAAATCTAAAAAGATGGTTGAATTCTATCATAAATACCACATCACTTTGGTACATTCAACAACTTATTACCATCAGGGTAATGGATTGGCAGAATCCTCAAACAAAAGTTTGGTAAACATCATTAAAAAGTTGTTAGAGGATAACAAAAAGTCTTGGCACAACAAGCTGGTCAATGCACTTTGGGCTGATAGACTTACTACTAAAAAATCAATTGGCATGTCACCATACCAACTGGTCTATGGGATGGATACAGTATTTCCATCCTCCTTAGGAGTTCCAGTCACGAAGATCATTCAAGAAGTGAAAGCTAAACCTGAAGATGTACATAGAAGGATTAATCAAACAATCTAGTTGCAGTAGTCTAGGGAGGAAGTATACAGCAAGACCAGAGTTATTCAAGAAAATGTTAAAAATATTTTAGACAGAAGAACAAAAGTCGATGACTTTAACATTGGGGACCAAGTTTTGAGATGGGATTCAAGGAGAGAAGACAAGGGAAAACATGGCAAGTTTGATAATCTTTGGAATGGGCCATATGTTGTTCATGCTTTCAGGGGAAATAACACATTTTGCCTTAAAGACCTAGGTGGAGCAGAGATACCTGGAGGTCCTGTCAATGGTAGGATGCCGAAGCACTACATTCCTAGCCTATAGATTTTCCTTTCATCATTGTAAATATCATAGTATTTATGGTTTTGGTTGGGTAACTTATTAAAAAGGGTTAAAGCCCACAATGAAGGCCCTATGTGTAGATTGATGAGTTACCAATAATATCTTAAACAACAACTAAATCAGATGAAGGCATTACACCCATGGAGTACTCAAGGCCACTGGTCATAAGTTCTTGACATGTCACTTGGAGAAGTGCCATCCCCAGCTGGAGCCACTGTTGGAGTCCTATAAATTATAGGATCTCAAGGTGATTGAGTATTATGTATTTGTGATTTCATATTGTACATAAATTTCAATATTCAAATGATTTCCAAAAAAATAGAAAAATAGAAAACGAAAAGAGGGTATATTAAAAAATAAATAAACAAAAAAAGGAAATATGAACCCAACAAAAGAAAAAATAGAAAATAACACTGAAAGTGTTGCAAGTCCAAGTGCCACTACTGATAAGTTAGAACTTTTATTCCATTTTCAAATAAGTATTGCGTGCAAATTTTTCTTGAATGCCACAATGATTAAAATTTTGTTCAGTTCATACAATTTAATAATGACCAAACACATTTAAATTTCTATTAAATAGATTAGTGAATGAAGTTTTACCAAACAGCTTAATCTTGGTAAATCAATAGCTAGGTAGAAATAGAATTGACTCAACAACATAACTTGAGTCAATGGCGAAATAAGTGATAGGGTAAGGTAGATGTACATAAAAGAAAAATGATTTGGGTCTGCTAGCTTAAGTGCACCATGCAAAGCAAGAAGAGAAAATGTTAGCTTAGAAAAAGAATGGAATGCAAAATGGTAGGTAGAAGAACTATGGTAGTTAGAGGAAAAACATGAAGATTTTATCCTAAAGTCAAATGTCAAGTATTATTTTCATGTGCAAAAGAAAAAGGCAAAGGATTGAAGTTTTACTCTAAAGATAAATATATCAATTACTTTTGGTGTATTAATCCCCTATTCCTAAGTTTTAATACCCCAAAGTCACCCATCCACTCATATTTTTGTCCACCCACCTATTCCTAAGTTTTGCTACCCCTCCATACATCCCAACTATTCCCCCACTATGCATTAAATTAATTTCCACTGACCCCACCAAGTGCCTCGTCACGCCACATTAACACTCCACCACCTCTCCCCTCAGTTGCGCCCACCTCCTAAGATTCAACGACCCACAGTGTATTTCGACCCCCCCCCCCACCATCAGAACTTTACGGGGGGATGGCGGTTTCGAAATAGGCAGTATTTGAAACCGCATCTATCGCTACGTGTTAGCACTACATTATTTTGTACCCCCTAAGGTGAAATTGTTAACTGCCTCCCCCCCCCCGAAAAGTAGTTTCTCCACCTTCCGAAACCACTCTATCCGTTTTTCTCCCGCCACTCACCTTCTGCCATGTAATTTGCCCGTTGATTCCACCAATCACATCCGCTCCCTCTAAAGTTGAGCCGTTAAGCAAACAATTCGCTTAACCACTAATTCAACGGACCTGTGCCACCATCAACGGGAAAACCAGAGTGTTATATTTTCTCTCCTTTTTCTCATTAACTAGTTACTGAGTTTTTACATTTCCACTGCTATCACTCAGTTACAGGTGTACCACTGTGAATTTCCAACACTTCACTAGGGCGGGAACATTGCTCGCTCACTTAATTTCAGACTATTACATCTATTTTTGTTCGCAAATCCTAAGTCCTCTCTGTGTACTTAAGCATGTAATCTAGTTTTCACCACTGTCCTTAGCCTTATTCGAAGATGCCTCCAAAAGACAAGGGACCAATGGAACTTATGGGTCCTCTGATCCACCCTCCCATTGATTTTCACCACATCCATTTAGCAGACAGAGACTATAAGATCCATGAAACTCTCTATGAATTTGACCTTTTTGAGATGTGTTGTTGGATTGAGGACAAACATATAGATATATCCGATGACATTCAACTATGGAAATACAATTTGTCCCACTATATTTTTCCCCGTACCCACAAAACAACATAATTTATTAGCAAGTGTCATGCCTGTTATTTGCCAAGCCAAAGAGCCATCATTTCCCCCATTGGAGAAATTTTGTTCACTATCACTTCTCAAGCTATAGACTAGATGATGCAAGCCCCTAGAGTAGAGAATGCCACCCCCTTTTCCTATGAACAGTTGTTGAATTGTACCAAAAATTGGAGTTTACTAAGAGGGCCAAAACCCTTTAGCTTTTCTTGACAGAAGATGCTCCATTGCCAAAGAAAATTCCTCCCTATCCCTCCTCTATTTTCCCTGAGAGAGCCAAACAAATCATCACAGTTATCTCCTACCTCCTTGGCTATTACTCAGATCAGTGGATAGGTGAGGCCATTATAGGATTTCTATCCATTTTCTCTGCTGGTTCTAAGCCCTCCATCATGTTTAACTTTAGCCAATTTCTTGCAGATTCTACTCAGGAGCAGTTTATCAAATTCGAGACTTAGGAGGTATTCAAGTATGATTTTGTGTTAGTTTATATGTTCTTATACTTTCAGAGACACAACATCAAGCTTGCGTTACAAAAGTTGGATGAAGAAGGAAATCAACACTCAGTCATCTTCTTGCTTTACAAAAAGAATACTCTTACAAACAATTCATATAGATGTTTGTGCATCCATCAATTAGTCTCTTAGGCAGCAGGACATAGCCGAGGATCAGTGAAGAAATTAGAAAGGTTTTGCAATTGTCAAACCAATTCGAGACAGAGGATTGGTACCTCTATCAGAATTATTCATAATTGAGAATATTTGGGTGTGAGCTTGCACCTTACAAGCTGCCTGAATTCCTCCCGTGAGGATTTTTTCCTTAGAATACATAAGGCAAATTCTCAATATGGATGAGATCTACTTTGTAGCTACCAAGAAGAAGTCCCAATTCAAAATTAAAACACAGATAGGGCCTTTCATTTGCAACATTGGGGAAGCAGGGGAATAGGCAGATAAGCTACTAAAAGAAATGCAGTTCAGCCTTAGTTTCACCTGGTCATATGATCAATTAGGGGTCATTTATAAGTTAAGAGTGGAAAAAAAATCCACTTCTTCTTTTCACACAACCAGACTAGAGATAGAAAAGTATAAAAACCAGCTAGAATGGACTGAGAACACCCTACAAGAGGAAAAAGAGCAGTTGGTGTCATCCTCCATAGTACACACTCCTACCATGCAGGAGAAAACAACAAAGAGAAGTAGAGGAGAAGAGTCCCCTCAGGGACTGAAATTTTCAGTGAAGGTTTCAAAATCATGTGTAGGAAGAAGGCCAAACTCAGTTCAAAATTAAGCCTCAACAAGGATTCAGATTAGGAGAACATTATCACCGCTAATGAACCATTTGTTTCCTCATTAGTGGGTGATTAGACCACAATGTCTCCCAATACTTCCACGGCTTCACAAGATCAACAACAGGTTATGCAGACCAACACATCTACTACAGGGGAAACAAAGAAAATTGTATTTGATATTTTTAAGGAGATTAAAATGAGGAATGGGGCCTTGGAAATCAACACTTACAATTAGTTCTGGAAGTAGACTTCTAGTTCTCAAAGCAGGCTATTTTCAGACTTCGATTCAAATAAAGTAAAAATGCAAATGAATTCCTCCAAGCACAGATTCCTTAGCCCAAGGCAGCATTAGACTACAAGAAGACAACATTTGAGTTTGATGTAAAAGATATACATCCCATTGACCAAATGGAGATGCACAAGCAGACTGGGCAAATGATTTTTTCCACTGTGACTAACACTGCTATGAGTTTGTCTAAATTGCAGGTTAAATTAGCCAATGTTCAATCACAATTGAAGATGGAGAAGGTTTCTGCACTTGCCAAAGAAACCACGATGAAAGCATTGGAGGACTTGGTGATCAAAGTCGGTTATGACCCTGCAAACATCAATGTTGTAGAAGAACTTGTAAGGAAAAAGAACTTAGACATAGCAGCATTAAGGAAGCAGTTGAAGTTACCAGCGATAGAAGATCCTCTAGCCAAGGATATCGAATAAATAGAGACACAAAAGGCAAACATGATAAAACTCATCATGGATCAGAGTGCACAGTTGAAACAAATGGAGACAGAGATGGAAAAGATGATTAAAGAAAAGGAGCAAGCTGCAAAAATGTATGTTGTCCCTTTGGAAGCACTCCCTATCAAAGCCATTCCTACAACCACATCTTCTACAACAAGTACAAGGGCTGCTACAGATCAGTTGGAAAATGCAGTGCAAAACATGTCTTTCGAGACTAAAGAGATAAAAAGATTGCAGACTCAAGTCAATCTTCTACAAGATCATCAGACAAAGATTTACTTTTCATGCAGCAGAGCTACAGAGAGCTCAAAATCAGATAGAGGTATGCAAGAAGTCAGCAACTGATTCCTCTATTGGCCACACACTGACCCAAGTTAAAGAAATTATATGGAACGATATCATTGAAGAAATGGATGAAATTTGGCTATGTATCCAGATTATATTTGAGCAGAAGGAATTCATGGAGAAAACCAAGCAAACCATTTTCACTATCAATGCTGAATTCGAAGAAATGCTTGCCACAACCAACAACATCATAAATTTACTCAATTCCAAAAACAGATATGAGTTGGATGATCTGGGAGTAGTTGACAGAACATAAACGATCCTGGAAGTAAATAAAGTTGTAACAAAGAAAAACTTGGTTGTATATTTGACAGAGAAATGTCACACTTTGGAGGTAGCAGTTAAGAGGTTTTTTACTAGAATAAATGCATTAAACAAGAAATGTTTGCCTTCTTTAATTTTTATCAATGACAAATTGATGACTAGTGAATATTACAACAATAAGCTTCAAGACATTGCAAAGGATACAACTAATTATTCCCACATCAAAGGTACTATGACAGGAGATATTTTTATGAAGCTATCAACAACATGAGTTTTATCCAACATGAGATAAAACACATTTTTGTATTGAAACCAACTTTCGTTCGGTATACTGAGGTAGATGAGATTTACGCGAGGTAAAAAATATTGTTGTTCCAGATGAAGAGCTATCAGATAAGTTGTGTGAAATCCAAGATTAAAAAGACAAGTCAGCTTCACCAATGCAATACCTGAAAAGTGGCCACTCAGCAACTTTTCTCCTCCAAAGTAGTGCCATATCTCCAGATCACTTCACCAGATTCATTCCTTTTGATCGCATTATTTCATTTCTATTAGTTCGAAGTCAATTATAGAATTCCATGTCACTGAGGCATTAATTGTAATCTTTTTGTAAATTTTTTTTAAATACTTCATTCTGTCGAAGTATTGAGGGTTGGTCCATGAACATTGTAACTCTTTCTATCAAGCACTGTACCATTTTCACGTTGCTGGAGAACCATTAATGAAAAGACTTTTCATATGATACTTGTGTTACGAAATACTGGTTATATTTTTCCTATTGTAATTGTGTTTTCATTGTTATTCTTCTTATGTTATTCATCTTAAATCTAATTGTAAAAGAGGAGATGTGGAAAATAAGATATGTTTTTGAACACCTTATCTGGACTGTGTTTACAATCTGTATGTTTTATTCTGAAAGTTTGATTGAGAAATTCTTAAATGATTCTCAATCCTTGCTGAATCACACCTTTTCTCCATTCCATAATTTAATTTAAAGATCCAGTAAATCTAGCTAGCTTGCCTTGTGATTACTCCTTAGAACTTTTGGTGTAACATTCCAGTTTTATTTGACTCCATAGCCCAATGGAAAGAAACTGATATGATCAGATTAACCAACCAATCAACCAAATTCAAACAAACAACCAAGCATAATCATAACTAGCCTAAAGTCAACTTAAAAACCAAGTTAAATCATAAAGAGAAAGCCCTCCCTTAAGCTGGCAGGGTTAGATCCCATCTTCAAAAGTGGTTTGATGTTGTCCAATGTATTTACTCCTACAACCTCAAAAATACAAAACAATAACATGTTTCGCTCCTTCAGCATCAATATCTTCGGTTCCCTGGGCTTCTTCCCCCTCTAGGTCCACTACCTTCTCCGACTGCATATCTTTCTTCAGCTTCTGTCTTTCGGAATGATTTCTTGCAGAAGTGCAGACCGACACTGACTTCTTCTGCTTGTCCTTATTTGATTTGGTTGGTTGGGTTTCTCTGGTAGGGGTAGGCTTCGATCTAGGTGACCTCGGCGCCATAGGCACAAGAGTCAGAGCTTCCATACTTACAACTTCTGGGGTAGCTTCCTCAGAGGAAACATCGCCAATACTCACAGTTTCAATAGGACTTGGTGCAAGCATTTTGTCAAGAATGAACTTCTATTTTATCTTAGACAACTTAGCAAATGTTGGGTTCATGACTAAATATTCCCAAGCTTATCGGTTCATAGGTGATAGATAGCTAATTTCACTAACAATTTTGAGAGTGCAAAGTGTTCTCTATTGGACAGGCACACGTAATTTATAGGGAGTTTTGAATTCAAAATCCAACCGTTCCCCCCAATTTCTGACAATAAATATTGTTTTGGCGACAGATCTTCAAATATTTTCGCCTTAAATGCCACCACCCCGCTCCACTTAACCATCTTCTGGTCGTCAAGTCATGAACAATAACTCCATCAGTCACATTCCTATTGTGTTGTGCGACATTTTCCTCCATGGCACAACTTCCTATGCGCAACTTCATAGGTTGCTTCTCTGTCACTTTCTGCGTAGCCTGCCCACTACGTTGTCCTCCAAATTGGGCAGTGTAGTTTATAGTCCCGCACTCCCTTGGAACCAGGAGCACTACGACTATCCTGTCGCCATACAGTTATTGTGCATGATCCCCTGTATATAACTTCAATCTACTCCCATTCACTCTTCCTGGGAAAGGTTCCCCGCTCAGCTTTGCGAGCTGAACTGTGCCTCCATCTGTAATTTCTTTGATAATATATGGTCCTAGCTAATGCATCTGGAATTTCCTTGGAAACTTAGTGAATTTATTATCATATAACATGACAAGATCATTTACCTTGAAAGTGTGAAGCTTGATATGGCGATCATGCCATGCTTTTTCACATTCCTTT
The DNA here is from genome assembly GCA_000404065.3 of Pinus taeda. Taxonomy (NCBI): domain Eukaryota; kingdom Viridiplantae; phylum Streptophyta; class Pinopsida; order Pinales; family Pinaceae; genus Pinus; species Pinus taeda. The sequence continues at coordinate 250,161 of APFE031240560.1, read as the reverse complement.
TGTACTTGTTGATGAAATCCTGCCAAAAATCGATCTTCTTCGAGCTCCATCAACTATGCGAGCCATTTCTCCAAGGCCTAACGATCTGCCATATCCGTCAAGGCTGCTATGCGCAAACTAGGCACAATGTACTCCATCGACATTACATCTTTGACCCCATATACTAATTTGAGCGATCTTTGCCCTGTCAACTTCTTACATGTAGTCCTATAAGCCCATAGTACCATAGGTACACGCACATCCCAATCATTTCGATTTGTGTTGCAGATCTTCGTCAACACATTCTCCAAAATCTTATTAAAGGCTTCAACACTCCCATTGGCCTATGGGTGATATGGTGTACTCTTCTAATGGTATACCTGAAATTCTTCAGCCAATGCACTGATCGTTTCATTCAGAAAGTGCGTACCTATATCAATCATCAACACTTTCGGGTAGCTAAATCTGGTTAAGACATATTCAAGCAAAAACTTTTCTATTGTAGCCCATGTACAATCCTTAACATGTTGTGCTTTCGCCCATTTAGTGAGGTATTTCGTTGTGGTGATAATATAGCGTGCACCTATTTTTTTCCTGGGGTTGAATTGGCCCAACAAAATCAATCGTCCATTTTTCAAATGGCTGCAAGGATACTTGAGGATGTAATGGCAACTCATCCCTCGTGATAATCTTCCAATTCTTTGACATGCATTGCATGCCTCACAATACGCCTTGGAATCCTTGTGCAAAGTTGGCCACCATAGACCTACCCACAAAGTCTTCTACGCAGTTTCCTTGCCTACATAATGACTTCACGTAGCTCCCCCATGCCCTTCAGCGAGGATGCTATCCCACTCAAAGTCCGACACATATCTTCGCAAGTTTTCGTCTACACCCATCTTATACAAATATCTCGCAATAACAGAAAAATCTATCGTGCACACTACTAATTCCTTCTTTTGTGACTTGTATATCCTTGTGGTGTCATCCCCGTAGTCAAGAAGTGAATAATATCTGCAAAATGATTATCTGCAACACGCATCGCAAAGAGATATGCATTTGGTAACCCTTCCTCCAGATTATTAGGCTCTTCTCCTGTCTTGATTTGCGACAAATAGTTAGGTCCTGCATTTAACCTCCCTGGCTTCTAAATGACTTCAAAGTCATACTCCTGAAATAATAGCAACCATCTGCAGATATTCCCCCCCAACACATGCTTATTGACCAGGTAGTTCAAGGAAGAATGATCTGTGTACATCTTGAAGTGTCCTCCTAACAGATAATGCCTAAATTTCTGCAGCGTGTACACCATGGCCAATCCTTCACACTCAGTCGTTGAATAATTCTTCTTGGCCTTCGATAATTTCCTACTCGTGAAGGCGCTATAGGATGGTCCATTTCTCCTTCATCGGCCTATGTTAACACTACACCCAGCGCAATGCAAGAGGCATCCACATGTATGTGAAACTCCTTTTTCTAATCAAGGAATACCAAAATCGGTGTAGTGACCATATTTTCTTTCAATACATCTAAGTTGTGTTGACATTCTTCGTCCCAACTGAATGTTGCGTCCTTCTTCAATAGTTTCTCCATGGGAGTGGTAATTTGAGCATAAGCTTTGATAAATTTTTGATAATATCTCGTATGTCCCAATGTCACTAGGGGCCTCCAAGTTCACTATTAGTGTAATCTTTGCAAGGTCCACCATCTATCCTTGCATGCACACCACATGACCCAAAAAGATCCCAAAGGGAACATAGAATACGCATTTATTCAGGTTCAATGCAATATGATATCTGCAACACGTATCCAACATCAGGTGCATACTTGATATATGGCGCTTTATTGATCTAAACATCGTCCAGTCATCAAAGTACAATTCCACGAACTTATGAATGAACTCCTTAAACATTGTTATGACTAGGCGGGAAAATATTATAGGCTCATTCTTAAGTCCAAATGGCATCACAATATACTGAGAAAAACCCCACTCAGTCACGAAGGTCATTTTTCTTCTATCCTTAGGCGTGATCTTAATTTGATGATACCTAAAAAACCCATTAGTGAAGGAATAGGCCTCTTGTCCTCCAACATTGTCTAGCACTTCATATGTAAATGGTGTCTGGAATGGGTCGTGGACATACGCATCATTAAGCTTCCACGGGTCTATGCAAATCCTTATCTCACCCTTTTATTTCTTCTCTCGCACCACCATTAGGCTCACCCAATCATATTCTTCAATCAATTCTATGATGCCTGCCTTCAGCATCTTATCCAGCACTAGACGAACCTTTTCCTTGTATTTCAAGTTAAGGCGATATGACCTCTATTTAATAGGCTTCACGTCTGAGTTCAGAATGATCTTCATAACGCCCAAATCGCCAACTATGCCCTTCAAATCCGAAAACTTAGTGGGGAAGATATCCTAATATTCGCAAAGTAACTCAACAACTTTATCCATGGTAGCATCATCCCAATAATCTCCAATCTTTACGAACTTTGGTTCTCCTTCAGTGCTAATGTTTACATGCTTTGTCTTCAATGGCGCAACGATGTCTGAGTTTTCTATTTGGGCCTTCGACTTCGAAATGCCCTTCTGCCTCTGGAATATTAATGTTTCTTGGATCTTAATCTTCTTCTTCAACGGTTACATTATAGCATTCCAGCGCATGGCACAGCTGGGTGCTCCAATCTGGTTGGGTCCATTCCATAGGTTCTTGCAGCGTTCTGAAGATAATTGCCTTAATCTCTTGTAGAGATTCATCGATGCTTGTGAAGCCATCTTCAAAGCTGAAGGTAAATAAGAATCCTCCCCTCAATATATCCGATTCTGTGGTGCCATGGCGGAGTTCCGTTTCCAGATACCAATTCATGGGAATTGTATCCAAAGTGTGGCAAAATATGTGTATGCACTATGGCTGCAGTTTGTTCCCCATGCTTTAGTCCATTTCACTAGGTGATCGCGCAGATCATCCCTTCCATTATATTTCCAGTCAGTCTAGTATTAGGATGCCCAAATCATTATCTCATCATCCTTCTGTAATTTCACCATTCATCAAAACTATCCTTATGCATACCCCACCATCGTGCAGGCGTAGCACATAGTGCCAACTCTAAAGTTTGGAAGCGATGATCCTTAGGGACTTCACTCTCAAATTCATCCCAAAACTTATCTATGTCAATTAAACCATCATAGTAGGGTAGTTTCCTTACCTCCGACAAGACACAACGCAATGACTTCGTCATCATATTACATCGCAGTCTGGATACTTCATGCAAGCGATTTTTTCAATGTTCTAACTCCTCATCTGAATCAAAGTTGCAAGAACTCTCTCAATCCCATGCAATCCTCCCATCTACCATTGGATTGATCTAGTCCTGGTCTCACATTGTTATCTTGTAGATTTGAGCCAGTTCATCCTCACTTTTGTCATAATCGCGGACTGGTTCAGTATAGCGCGCCCCTTCTGCAGGGTCCAATGATACTACAACCTGAAGCGATTTCCTTTCAAAATACATGGTCCTCTTCTTCACATTGATGACCCCATTCATATCAATGGCCCAGTCAATTCACAGGAGCGAAGGGTATGGATTATTGTCATCAACAATTTCTATGACCTCAAAGTTGACCATCACGCTCGTACCTTCTATATCAACAGTTACTCCATATAATCATCCCATGGGGATGATTTTCTGTTGGCTCACCATTCTGAGTTGAATCAGAGACCACTACAGCGCAAGTCTCCCCATCTTTTCCCATGTCTGTTTTGGTAATACATTCACATCAGACCCCAGATCCAAGATGACCTAGTACATCTCATAATCACCTTTCTGCGTGGTGAGCCTTATTTCGCGTCCTGTTCGTGCCTTACATTTGCCAATTTTTCTGACGACTCGGTGTCCATCAGGGACCTTCTCTTTGCTGGCACATTTGTTTATTATTTCTTGCAAGCCTTCCATAGCTTTTCTATCGCGCAACAATTTTATGCAGGTCTCTAAAACCGTAGTGAGTACAAAGGGATCAACCTCTACAGGCGCGTTGGTTCCTTTCACCTTGTCCTGGCTTTCTGAGGTGGAGGCCTCAACAAAGCTCTTCTTGGATTCCATAAATGTTTCCTTAGTGCGATTTAGATCAAAACCAACTTCCTTTTCTGGGGCCTCGCAGATCCATCCATCCTCTTCAAGTTGTTTACCTTTATCATCACCAGTCATTATTCTACTTCTCGTCACTATATTCACGCTTTGATCCTCCTCGCGGGGCTTAGATTTCGTCATCTATAAGTTCTATGTAGTCTACTAAGGCTACACTTTCTTCTCTTTCATTTTAACTATTAGCACCGGGCATTGTTCTATAGTATGGTCAAACTGGTTGTAGTATGGACATGATGTGTGTGTCTGATTCTGAAAATCCCATGTGTAGTGCCTTGATTGTCCGCAGTTGTAGCAGATAATCAAACTGCGACCCCTACTAGGTCCTCCTCCTCCTAAGCCTCATCCTGGACCCTCATAACCTTTGCGCGCTCCTTTGGCACCTTACTCTAAAGGTCAAATTTCTGCTTGCATCCGATGTGTAGGCATTCTTTCCATCATCAGCTCATAGCTGTGACAGTGGTGCTCATCATGGCTCACCAATTTATAGAAGTTGTAGAACAACTATTGGGGTGTCTGGACAAATTTTTGAAGTAAATGACAATTATCCGTTGCATGTTGTCCATTAACCTGACAAATACCACACCATACCGCAACCCCCACACTCGGCCCTGCTGGGGCTTCTAGCTTTAGGCGAATTGGTCACCCTTCAGTAATATAGTTCCCATGCACTAGACAATGGTCTTTATCGTGCCCTTGGCCCTTGCACTTTAAACACCAGACTTCTACGCGCACTTCTGGTTTAGTCTCGTTGTCTTTCTTCAAACTTTGTATTTCTAAGTGTAGGTTCTGCAACTGGGAGTGGATCTGTTGTACCTCCAAGGTAACATCCTGAATAGGATATGTATGCAACCTCATTGTGATTTCCAAGGCTTATGTATGTGTTCCTATCTTCTGTTGCAACAAATAAAATCTCATGGGGGGCAAAAGCGAAGCTATAAACCACTTGTGATGCTGACTATCTGTGAGCTTCATTTTAGCTTCTCAAATCTGACACTTCAACCTTTTATCTAATTCCCACGATGTCCCATCAAACCTCATCATGATTTCTTTGAATCTAATTACTGAATGTGAATCAGACTTAGCCTTACTAAATTCCTTTTTTAACATTGCTCTAGTCTCTGCGAGCGATGCAAGAGGATTATTAGAACAATACTTGATATACCAAGTTAGTGCGCGATCCTACAAAGCGACAACCAACTGTGACGTCTTTATATTGTCATCAGTAATCTGTTGCGATTTCCAAAAAACATTCACAACAAACCAAAATTTCTCTGTATCTTCACCCCCTATGCCCTTGAAAATTGGCATCTTCATTGCAGTTGCCATGTTGAATGGTGGTGGTGGAGGTGGAGGTGTGAGCTAAGGTGTACGCGGTGGAGGTGGAGGTGGAGGTGGAGTGAATGGATGATGTGTTCATGGAAAACCCTACGTTATCAACTGGACAACACTTCGTAGTGAAGCCTGCACTGCTCCTTCGTCGTTGCTTAAAGGAGGTCCGATTAACGGACTATATTTTGGACCTGATCTCTCTCAATCTCTAAAGAGTCTTCTAGTCCGCATAGCTCTGAACATCAAGGAAATGGCATCCCCTGTTTTTCACATAAAAACATTTTAATCTAGGTATTCAATGATCTTAAATACTTACCTCGCGGTACTTTGAAAAATATTCACTCCATTTCGCTATAGCTTACTGAGGTATCAACTACAAATTCTGTAACAGATCCTCCAAGAATCTGATCTAAACAATGATCAATAACCCACATGATCTTATTTTCAGAAGCTTCTACCTGTCTCACTAATTCTGGAGTCCACACTATAGGACTATCAAGCTTCCACCTTCCTTGGCTATTTGTCAATTTAGCTATCCACTCATACAGTTCAATGGGAAAAGTGTAGAAGAAGATCTCGTGTATCTCTGTGTACATATACCTTTTCAATTACTCTTCCTTTGATAGGCATGGTTTCCTATTTTCTTGCGTCGCGAACTCGTGAATCTTCTGATGCAACCACTTTTCAATTTCCTTCTTGGTCGTATTCCAGTGATGCGATATCACACATCTCTTTCAAGCACATATCGATCCCAACAACAGAACCATTTGTTTGCTTAGGGGGCCTTGACCCAGGTTCAGAGTTAGTTGTGCCAACCAATAAATGCCTACACTACTGGCCCTTTCAGCAAGAACCCGCGTAATGCAGGTTGCAGTCTCACCTGAAGCAGTATGGGGGATGTAAGAACCAAGTTCCTGCATCCAGAGACTAGTGTGATGTCTTCCCATGCCTAAGATTTGCCTTTGCACAGATTGATACACTTCTAGGGCACATTGTTGTAGCTCCGTTAAACAACCTTCAAACCTTTTTGGAGGTCTACTATTAGTCTTTGCAAACCTTTAACAATTAATCTATCAACTTACGTGCACCAGAAAGCAATCCTAAATTAGGGTTCGCACAAATTTACTTAAGTTATTAGTAAACATCAGAGAATTCATCAAAGACTTCGTGAAAATAGTTAAACATGTATTACGTACATCATTAGTATTTATTAAAGAGAATCATGCAAAATTCAGTCAATATTTCATAAAATGCATCATTCGTTGACATTATATAGCATTAACAGAAATAACGGAAATATGCTAGAATCCTTCAGAAACTATCTTTATTGATCTTCAATTCAAGATTACATATTCAAAATTACCCTGCGCAGACAGTTGCAGGGGTCCGCGCACTCAACTGCGGACTCTAACTAGGCCTCTGCACACTCAATTGCAAAGCCTTTCTTCTCCTATCTGACCCACTTCTCCTTGCTATCACTTCCCTTCCTTATCACTAAAAACATATCATGCCTTAGACTCTCTAAGACACACCTATTTATAGCCTTTCTCATACAATGTCATGGTCCGCGGACCATGGGTGGATCTCAAAAGTGACTCAAACTTTACATAAAACAAGGGCCTAAACCCCTTTGACTCCTATTCATCTACGTGCTCCGCATCCACAAATTGCAGAGACTTTACATTATTTACAAAAATTGATCAAAACTTGGGTTATCTTAACCCCAAAAATGACCTAGGGGACCCCATCCCAACATGGGAAGATGTAAAGAATGTTAGAGGTACTTATGAAGAGGGGTTGACTTGGAGCAATTTCAAGAGAATATTAAGGAAGAAGTATCTATTGGAGAGATACTATGATGACACAACAAAATAATTTTGAGTTGAAAATGGAATCTATGACTGACAAGGAGTACACTAGCAGATTCTTGGAGTTATTGAGGTATGTGCCTTACCTTAAGGAGGAGAAGACCAAGATTTAACGATTCATTAGTGGGTTTTCGGTAGCATTCAAGAACATGATTGAATTTTATGAGCCTACATCATTAGAGGAGGCCATCTGGAAGCTAAAGCATTGTTTTGAGCAATCACAACACAAATTTGAGACTAAGTTGGACTGGAAAGGTAATGATAAGAATGAAAATGGGACAAGAAGTGAACAAGACCTCAAGATATAAGTAACAAAGAGAACTCAACCCCACATAAGAAGCTTAATGCATCAGATAAAGGACAGGGATTTCAGCCTGAGGAGATGAACAAGGGTGATGGATGGAAGTCCTTGCAGTGTTAGACTTGTGGAGGAGAGCATCACAGAAGAGATTGTCCACAACATCAGAGTGGTAGATTGCATATCTATTGTGCGGAGGAGGCACAGGTAGTGGGGATGTTCATCATAGTATTCCACGGATATATGCATCATTGAAGACTAGGCAGGAATATCACCAAGCGTCTATTCTCGAGATGGACGGTAAGCTTTGTGATCAAGTTATTTCTATTTTGATTGACCCTGGATCTAATTATAGTTATGTTAACCCTGACCTGGTGGATAAGTGTGGTTTGAATAAATAAGTGCATGCAAAATCGTGGTTAGTGCGGTTCATCATTGGGTAAGGGCTTGTGCATTTGAGTTGAATGGTATGCTTACTTTAACACATTTGAATGTATTGTCATTGGGATCATATATCATGTTGTTAGGCATGGAATAGTTGTATCTTCATAGAACTAAAGTGGATTGTTATGACAAAGCCATTGAGTGCTTGGATACCAATGGAGAACAAACAATCTTATAGGGTAAGAAGAAGGTAACATAAGTCAGAATGGTTATAACTATGCAGGCAAAGTGCAGTCACATGAAAGGGTGTTTGTTATTTTTAGTGCATATTTCCAGTGACAAAGGTAAGGAAGTTGAAGACGTATATGTCTTGATTAGGTATCGGGTTCTACAATAGTTTCAAGGTGTGTTTCTAGTAGATATTTCAGAGTTTCTGCCTCATAGGGAAGTGGTTTTTTCTATTAAGTTGGTACCAGGGGAAAACCAACACCAAAGCTACCATACACGATGAGCACACCGAAGTTGGTAGAGTTGAAGTTATTGTTGAAGGAAATGCTTGACAAGGGATGCATTAGGCCAAGTGTATTTCCTTGGGGTGCACCAGTGTTGTTTATGAAGAAGAAGGATGGTACTCTCGGGTTATGCATTGATTATAAACAATTGAACAAGGTGACCATCAAGAACATATATCTTTTGGTGAGGATTGATAACTTGTTCGATCAGTTGAAGGGAGAAATAGTGTTCTCAAAGATTGATATGAGATCAAGATACCATCAGGTATGCATCAAAGAAGAGGATATTTACAAGACAACTTTTCAGACCACGTATGGGCATTATGAGTTTTTTGTAGTTTCATTTGGCTTAACTAATGCTCCAGCTACTTTTATGTGCTTGATTAATATTGTGGTGTGTCCTTATCTCGACAAGTTTGTTATTGTATTCATTGATGATATTTTGGTATATTCTAAAAATGAGGAAGAACATGTCAAACATTTAGTAGAAATATTGAGATTGATGAGAGAGCATCAGTTATATGCTAAATTCAATAAATGCAGTGTCTTTCAGACAAAGGTACACTACTTGGAGCATGTGGTTTCCAAGGAAGGCATAATAGTGGATACAGAGAAGATAAGAGATATCATGGAGTAGGAAGCGCCTAGAAATGTGGATGAGGTAAGATCATTCATGGGGTTAGCAGGTTATTATAAGAGCTTCATCAAGAACTTCTCTCACATTACTTATCCTATTACATCATTGCAAAGGAAAGGTAAGAAATTTGAATGGACAGAGAAATGTGCAGCCAATTTTGAGTAGTTAAAGAAGTTGTTGATAAATGCTCCAATGTTAAAGATTACACATCTGGGCAAAGAGTTTATGGTATGTACAGATGATCGCAAGAGAGGGCTTGGTGGAGTCCTTATGTAGGAAGGACATGTAGTGTGTTATCAATCAAGGAAATTGAATGAGCACGAGCAGAATTACCCAACACATGATCTTGAGTTGGCAAAGATTATCCATGCTTTGAAGATGTGGAGGCACTATCTTCTTGCAAGGTGGTTCATATTGATGAGTGATCACAGTGGATTGAGGTATCTATTTGACCAACCAAATCTGAATGTTAGGCAAGCTAGATGGTTGGCCACAATCAGTGAGTTCTACTTTGAGATAAGGTATATTAAAGGAAAAGAGAACATGGTTGTAGATGCTCTTTGCAAGAAGATGAGAGTAAATAACATAGAAACTATGGTTTCTTATGGGACAGATTTATAGGATTGGGTCTTGAAAGAAGGTTAGCAGGATGATATGTATAGGGAGATTATGCATAGGTTACAACAAGGTACAAGTGATCAAGATGTGTACTATCATCTCACAACAAATGGCTTGGTCAGATTTAGGGACATGATATATGTGTCAGACAACAGTGAGCTCAAGAAGCTTATATTGAGGGAATTTCATGCTAAGTCGTATTTAGGTCACCCAAGATATCAAAATACATTGACAACAATGAAGAAGTTCTATTATTCGCCAAATTTGAAGAGGGAACTAGTAGTAGTAGATTTGGTGGCTAGATTCTTGGATTGTCAATAGGTAAAAGGCAGAGTGTAAGCATCCAGGTGGATTACTTCATCCTATTCCGATTCTAGAGTAGAAGTGGGAGGTCATTTCCATGGACTTCATTACAGGTTCCCAAAGGACATCTAGAAAACATGATTCTATGATGGTTATTATGGACAAGTTGACTTAGGTAGCACACTTCTATCTAGTGAAGTTTATATATTCAGATACTGATGTAGCACAAGTATTCATTAAAGATATAGTGGGGTTGCATGGTGTACCAAAGAAGATCATATCAGAAAGGGATGCCAAGTTCACTTCTAAGTTCTGGAAAGAGTTATTCGCAAGTTTGGGTACAAAGTTGGCCTTTAGCATAACTTATCATTTGTACGAAGACAGACAGACATAGAGGGTCAACATGATTTTGGAGGACATGTTGAGAATGTACGTCATGCATCAACAATAAAAGTGGGAATAATATCTTCCACTGGTTGAATTCACTTACAACAATGGGTACTAGGAATATTTGAGGATGAGTCTGTTTGAGGCATTATATCGACAAAGTGGTAATAATCCCATCAGTTGGAGTGATCCAATGACTAGGGAATTGATTGGAACAAACATGTTGGCAAAAATAGAATAGGAAATGCAGGTAATAAAGAAGAATCTAAAGGAAACACAGGATAGGCAAAAAGTTACGCAAATCAGAACAATATGTTTAAGGATTTTCAGGCTAGGGAATAGGTGTACTTGTGCATCAAGTCCAAGAAGAGATCCTTGAGGATTGAATCATTTGCCAAGTTGGCACCTTGGCTTTGTGGACCTTTCAAGATTTTTAATAGGATTGGACCAGTAGCCTATTGACTTGCAATGCCTCCGACAATCAAAGTCCATGATGTTTTCCATGTGTCATTCCTTGAGAAGTATGTTAAAGATGTTGATCATGTGGTTGAATGGTTTGTATTGCAGGTGGAGCTAGAAGGAGAATTCAAGCTGGAACCTCAATGCATATTGCAGAGAAATATGCTTACACTCCGGAACCGAGCTATCGAGCAAGTTAAATTACAATGGAAGCACTTAGGGCCCGATGAAGCTGCACGTGAGATGACGAATCAGATGCAAGTTATGCATCCTTATTTATTTGTTGGTTGATGGAATGTTTTTCGTATATGCTTTTGTATAAGGTTTTAGTATATGTATATGGATGTAAATACCACCATGAGTTGTGTTATAAAGCTCTAATAAGTGGTATGAGTGTCATGTCATTATGGTTGTCATGTTGTTATGTTTCTCATGTTGGTTTTCTTCTTAGCAGGATGATCATTGTAAATACTACAATGAGCTAACTTATAAAGCTCCATTAGTATGTTTTGATTTTCAGAAGTCTTACTGGATGTAGGTGTCATTGAACACCAAGGACGATGTTCCCCCAAGGACGAGGCTTTTGTAACATCCCGGGTCAAAAATGCATGTAATAAAGTTAATAAAGGAAAAATAATAACGATGGTAATGGGACACGTATTCCAAGTTGAATGTTTGGCAGAAACATAGTGATGGGGATCACTTGTGATTAATTAATGGCTAAGGAAATTGGCAAAGGAAAATTGGCATTTATTGGCATTTGTTTATGAAAATAATGGAAATTAGGAGAAAAGGGAGGTGAAAGGTCACAGGTTGCATGTGAGGAGGAAAATGAAGGAAAATAATGGAAAATGAAGAAAATAGAGTCCTAATTAATAAAAAGGATTCTGAGGATCAGTTGGTACCTTTTTTTAGTTCAGTTTTGGAGTTCTCTCTTTATTCTCTCTCTCTCATACTCTTGGACACTTGGCGTTTTCTTGGAGCACTCTTGGAGGAGTGTGGCATACTTGGGATTTAGAGCAAGAAGGCAAAGGAAGAGCAGGAAAGTGCAAGAGGACATCGGGACCAGCAAATACAATGAGTTTTGCTTACAATTACTGAGTTGTATGTATGATTTCCTTGCTGGTTTTGGCATACATGGCATATGCATGTGGTTTCTTGGTTATGATATGTCATTGGCATGGAGGAATTCTTAGATTGACAGTTGACTTGCTTAGCCTTTCCATTTCCTAAATAGTGTTGAAGGCTCAAAAAGACCTGCCTCAACATCGGGGAAAACCACTCGGTCAAGAACATAGAGCATCTCCTTTTCCCTTGGAATGGTGGCTCCGACCGGGATTATGGGACAAATTTCCCTTAATAAAAGATATGAAAAGTGGATGTGATATATATAAGTGTGGGACTAATTATGTGCATGGAACTAAGAAAAATAAATTTTAAGACTTCAACTATTATATCCCAGAGTTTTTAATTAAACATATCAATGGTGATAAAGCTTAATCAATTGCATAACTGTATATGAAAAACACAAATACAATAAGCGTTTAAATGATAAATAGAGTTTCTGATATTCAAATAATAATACCCAACAACCGTGAACTCAAATCATAAGTGAAATAACAGTGGTCCCTCTTTCTATTAAGACTTCTTGAAGATACAATAGTGCGAACTAGAAGCTTTCTTGCAGAAATTTCGAACCCATCCTTCATAACAATGAATGGGATTTATAGTTTGTAATCTAAACACAAATCTAGAAAAGTGCCATAGAATGTTGAAGTGGTTTTAACAAACCATACTAAAATTAAAGTAAAAGATAGTAGTCATTTGCAATAGCAACAACTTGACTCTCCACTTGTTTCCCCACTCTTGAATATATATGTCATTGACTTTAATTCAGATGGATGATGGAGTCGTTCACGTCTTTATGCAGTGGATAACGCATTGTGAAGTGTTGACAGTAAATGAGTGATTATGTTGGAGAGACGTCTTAGAATCAACGACTGATTATGCATTTTGATTAGGAAATTCTAATGGCATTCCAAATCATTCTTGTCATACTTTTGTTACCATATTTACATATGGCAGCCATTTGAGAAGTTCTTTAGCCATGATTGATTTGATGCCCACGTGCTGGTATTTTCCAATCTCTGTTCCATCAATCCCTTCAATTTAGAACTGTGTTGTGGCACATGGCATAAAGTCTTTAGAAATCCTAGCTAAATTTTTACTTTCTCCTTATCGACCCTAGGTTCATCCCTGTTACAATAAAACAAAGCTTTTATTAAACTCAGATGCAAATGGAATTGAAACTTAACATAATAAAATCCCAGCAAAACCAATGAAAACAAACTTATCTTTAATTATAACAGTGTCCCCCTAGAGGTGACAAGTGGCGAGCATTGTATGGTATCGACGAAAGGCTAATTAGAATCTCTGAAATGAGCCAACATGAAAAACTTGCGATATGGATAACTCTGATATGAGGTAGATGCGAAATCATAATTAAACCCATTGTAATAACTAGATTGCATCTGCTCTCAATTAGAGGTTTGAAATGGTCACACATAACCAAAGTTGTGATATTGCATACGCGATATGGCATTAGATCATTGTAATAAAACATATTTGTTCCATAATATCGACGATTTTAAATGTATGTCATTAAGAAAGTTCCGATAAACAGATGCAATCTTGTATTAAATGGAACTTATAAATCAATTGGGTCTGGATATCGGAGCTTTGTTTCGGCGATGTGATTACGGAAGGTCTTATTCAAAATTTCTGTTTGAGTGGATGTGATGTTAAATTATATCAAATCTTATAATTATATCGGGTCTGAAATATCAAAAATTTTAAGATGTTCACGATATGAAAATATCCGAGTGAGAGCGGATGTGATATTCCATTGAATTCCTTTTGATAATTATGTCAGGTCTGGATATCGAAGCGAATAACATATCATAGATCGGAAATGGAGAACTATCACATATTAGAGATTGGAGCTTTAGAAATATCAAAGTATTTGCGTGTCACATATCGAAGGATGAGCAAGAATGGCTATCGGAAGTCGAAAGCCAAGGCTTTGGTAATATCGGAGATCAACAATCGGGGTTTTGAAGGTCAGTGACATGAGCATTGTTTTAAAAACGTTGATATTGAATCCCCGATATCCTACATGGCAATTTGGCGGGGTCGGTTTTTATATTATATTTACAATGAAGCGCATATAGGCTTAAACCCTTTGAAAACTCAGTCAAAGGATGTTCTAATCATGATATTTTTAAAAAGGAAATGTTACCATGTTTGAAATAATTTGATAAAGTTTTGTCGATATGGAATTTTAAATAAAGGCTGATGTTTGAGAATATGTACTATGGATTAAAGCTCCGGTAAAGTTTATGATAAAGGAGACTTATGGTTCCAATAAGGAAGATTTTATCATTTCAGTCAAGTTTTTTAGACGGATGAGATAAAATATTATCTTTTTATTGAATTTTTAAGATGATATCCTAAATTAAAAAGGGTCCCCCATATTTTATTAGTTCTACTATTAACCTTATGGGGGGGGGTGCTGACTAGTACAACATATAACCATGGTGTTGTGGGTTTCTTTCCTTTTGTTTTTCTGGTTAGTTCTCATGTACCTTTGGCTATGGGTTGAGTTACTAGTCCTAGAAGCCTTGGTTGGACATGTTATCACTTAAAAGATTTCAAAGGAAAAGGCTAAGGTAAGGGAAAATTGGCATTAAAACTGTGTTTTGGTGATTACACAGCAGTTTCGTAGCGCGCGCTGCGAAACTGCTGAAGATAATGCCTAATGTGCAGCAGTTTCGTAGCACGCTACGAAACTGCTGTAGCTGCATATTTTGATATAGTTGACCAGTTTTGAGGAACAAAAGGGAAACCTTTTTGAAAGGGAGTTTATGAGTAAGGATCATCCACACAACACAAACATCTAGCAAGGGATTATATCTCATGTCATCTTCACATTGCTGAGACAGCTAAAAGGTTAGGTTTGTTAATAGTCTTAGATGGAG
>APFE031240560.1:188914-231953 GCA_000404065.3 Pinus taeda | reverse complement strand
AAGGCTCGCTACATGCCACATAATTCATTTTGTCATTGCAACGAAGACAGTGAGCTCAAATGTTTATGTGTTTGATTACAGTAAGCATCCATCAAAGGCTCCTCAAGAAAGGGTTTGCAATCCCGAATTGATATTGAAAGGTCATTCTGATGAAGGATATGGTTTGACATGAATTCCTCTAAAAGAAGGTCACACACTAAGTAGTTCAAATGATGCACAATATGCTTGTGGGATATAAACGCTGCATTTGGAAAGAATTTCCTTAAGACAGTCACACATCAAGTAAGGTTTTATTTCAGATTTTGATGGTCTTCCTTGGTATAATCTTTCTTGAAGAATTATACATTTCCATTCAATTTTGAGAGGCCTAGGAGCAGGTGAAGATGTTTCATGGCATTTCAAAGATGAATACCTTTTTGGCTCTGTTGGAAATGATTGTCATTTTCTCATATGGGACATGCGTACACCTGAACCTAACAAGCCTCAACAATCAGTTGTAATTCATCAAAGTGAGGTTAAATTTGGCCTTAAACTGTGGTTTTTGTAATTATACAGTGTTTTCGCAGCGCGCTACGAAACCCCTGTAGCAGACTGTTTTAGCAGAAAAAACTATGTTTTCTGCGTTTACTAGTAAATTTCCAGAAGGGTTTCTGAGTAGCTGAAAACTTAATTTTGAAAACTGAAAGAGGCTTTTATTCCTAACATACCAAGCTACAAAAACCTCTTTCAGTTTCCTCAAATTCATTCTGAGCTGGGAGAAACGGGTGACTAAAGTTGCGCTACGAAACTGTTGTAGGTGCAGTTTTTCATCTCCTGTTTGCCACGTGTTTTTCAAGGACAGTTTCCGGACAGATGGAGAAATGTTTTAAAAAACCAGGAGAGGTTTTTGTTCTGGACAACATGGGCTACAAAAACCTCCTTCAGTTTCGTAAAATGTGGCATGGATGAAGAGATAAAGACTCTGCAATTTTCAAGGATCTAAACCTAAAAAACAGGGAAACATGTTCCCTAATTTCTAGGGTTTGTCATCAACAGTTGGGTGACCACGTGGGAGGCTTCATCAAGTTCGACATCATGGAGTTTTAGGTGTCAAATAATGTGTTAAATGTTTAGATAAGGTTGTTTCAATCATAATGAGGAGTTAGACTCCTAATTGTTTTAGGTCTCTAGGACTCCTAGTTAGGTGTCATTTGCATTTAATAGTTTGTTTTATGGTTAGAATAGGTGTCACTGATGGCAAATTCGAATTCTCTTGTTGATGGATGATGGAATCCTAATTGTAAATGCTATATATAGAGCAAGAGGCTGAATTAACAAGCGTTGGAAAATGTTATAGAAGAAGACTACTTTTGTAAATGCTATGCAGGGACTGATATATATAGAAGCAATTGGACTTTTCTGAAGCTGAGATTCTTAGTGTACTTCAGTGAGCTTTATCTTTTATCTTTCATATGTTTTACTTCCATAGTCTTATGCTTATTACTCAGAATTCATGGAGGAACATGCTCTGACTTCCTTTAAGTGTTGAACTATGGTGAATTGAGTTCTTGGGTCCTATCTTTGGATGTTTTTCTTCAATGTTTTAATACTTATCACTCAGAATTCATGGTTACTCATGCTCTGACTTCCTTTAGGTATTAAACTCTGATCAATCCCTTCAAATTCTTTCCTTTTGAATACCTTGATGTATCATTACTCAGAATTCATGCCCACATGCTCTGACTCCTATGAAATTCAAGTTATTGAGACTTTCCTTAATGTGTCACTCTTTCATTGAAGTATATACAAGCCTCAGTTTTATAAGAAGAGTTATTTGTTATCCTTATCTTTCTCACCGACTCCATAGCCCAATGGTAGCAAGCCTTCATCTTTTCAACCTACAAACACACAAAACCAAGATAGAGTTAGCCATCTATATTATCATTAATCAATATCATTAATCTTTGAGAGAGCCTTCTCAGGTTAGGGAGGCTAATCCTTAGCCAAGAGTCTGGTCTGAAATAGTTACATAAAGTCTAACTGATCAGCAGCCATCAGTACATGATTTTGTGATAACAGGACAAATACCCTAGAAGCCCTGTAACAGCTTGGGTTGAGTTTCTAGTCCTGGAATCCTTGGTTGGACAAATGCTCTGGAAGCCCTTGGTGGGTTGAGTTACTAGTCCTAGAAGCCCTGGCTGGACAAATGCTCTAGAAGCCTAGTAATAGATATGGTTTGAGTTACTAGTCCTGGAAGCCCTGGTTGGAACAAATGCTCTAGAGCCCTAAAAAAATTGGATAGAGACCAATCTGGTGATGGTTAATGATGTCTGACAGTAAGGTGGAATCATTGGTTGATGGTTGAGGTGGTTTGTCCTCTAGAAGCCCTGGTTTGGTTTTGTTGGATGTGTTCCATGAGATCCCACATTTATGTTTGGAATATGGCACGAGGGTGACTGATTGAAAGAGAGTTTTGGTTCAACCTAGTCTATGGTCGGGTGGTTCATGGAAGTCCCAGGCCTGGTTGCATTTTGCCTATGTTAATAAGAGCTTCTTTCATCTTGTATTTCGTAGGTAAATATGTTTGTTTATATATGGTTTTTATGGTTGTTATATCCATGTTATTTATGTTGGTTATATAATGTTTATGAGCATTTTTTGTGAAAATGATGATGTATGGCCCTCATCATGTTTTGATTTGTAAATGAATGAACAATGAATATATGACCTAATAGATGATAATGTAGCTAATGTGGTAAGGCATCAATGCTTCTTAGCGATTCTTAGATAAGTATGAGACCCTTATGCTCAGATCTTTTGTTATGACCTGTAGAACGCATATTTGTGACATGTTTGACGAAATGAATGTCATGGCCAGTAGGGGTACAGTCAAGTATTTGTTTAAGTATTTGCATTAGTATCATTGTTTTGATGTTACTTTTCATTTTTGCAAGTTTCATGAAGTTCTGGGCGGTGGCTTGATTTCTGGCCCTAAAAAAGTGGCACAAAATCTGGGGTCGCTGGCTCTGAACTAGCTAAAAAAGTCCCCAGTTGCTTGCATGCCCTTGCTGTGAGAGTGACTGGAGGGTCCTAGTCCCACGCATGCCCATGTCATGGGAGAGACTAAGGCTCTAGGGCAGTGAAATTCCAAGTTGTCTTAGGGGTTGATCACCTTGAAAGGTTGGCTCCTAGAGGTTTTGTGTCGTGTGTAGAAGATCAGATTGGTTGTGTTGTGTCGGTTCTACTTCCTTAACTATACATGGGGATTTGAATCAGATCATAATAACCTCTCATCACATGTTTTCCCCAACAGATAGGTTAACTTGGGTAAATGTGGGAAGAGGGTGCTACAATACTACTATTAAATTTATCCTAACTACACTTGCAAACACCTGATTTTCACCTCTCATACAATTTGCCAAACACTTTACATGTAAAACTTTCTTCAAATACTTTGTATGCAACCAATTAAGTAGTATTTTTATTATACAAATTTTGTCAAACATTTTGTATGAAATCAAATTGGAAACATTGCTTTAATTCCACTTGTAACATACTAACTGAAACATACCACTCAGTTATGTAACTTTTGCTTTTTGTCTTTAAGGTATTCTATTAAATAGTTTGTATGAAAATTGTAATAAATAACCTTTAACACATTTTTTCAGATTCTTTACATGAAAATAGGCATATATAACCTACAACAATACTATCCCCGTCCACAAACCAACATTTTCATTGGGCCATTTCGTCAAACAATTTGTATGTAATGAACCATTAAACCATTTTAGAATTCCTTCAAACACTTTGCATGTAATTTAATATAGCAAGTTCTTTGCATACAAATAGACATATCTCAAGTACAACAATATTATCACACAACAATACTATTACCTTCCATGAAACAACATTTTCATTGGAGCATTTCATCAAACAATTTGTATGAAATAAATCATTAAACCATTTAGGCATTTCTTCAAACACTTTGCATGCAAACTAATATAGAAAATTCTTCATGGCATATCTCCTAAATTATAGTAGTCTAAGCTCTAAAAACTGAACCAAATGATCAATGGCAGTTCCCCTCACTACGATTCATATTTTAACCTTTTGAACCTCTCAAATGAAAACGCTGTAGCGGAAATGCTAACATGACCTATTTGAAGCACAATTTTAGGAGCATTAAGGAAGTTTGAAGTCCTTTGATCATATCTCCTAAACAGTCATAACCCAAGATCTGAAAGTTGGACTAGATGATTAGTGATATTTACCCTCAATATGGTCCAAGTTTTAGCTTCTAGAACCTCTCAAAAGAAAAGTTATAGCACAAATGCCAACATGACCTGTTTGAAGCATGATTTTAGGAGCATTTAGGAAGCTCAACTTCATTTGGTCATATATCCTAAAATATCGCTACCCAAAATATGAAAACTCGACCCGAGAATCAACAATATTTCCCCTCACCATGATCTATTTTTCAACTTTTGGAACCTATAGTAGAAATGCCAACATGGCATGTTTGATGCACAATTCTGGGAGCATTCAGGAAGCTTAACTTCCTCTGATGACATCTCCTAAAATATGTTAGATGATCGAAACTACATAAACTATAGTTTAATTATTTAGAATTTAATATTTATTTATCTCTAATATTTAATTAAGTATTGGAGACATTTTATAATAACTAGTTGTTATAAGAGATACAACAACTATAAAAGTGTGGTTTCTTAAGAATTAATTTAGGAAAATAGTTAGGAGTGTTGTTAGAAGTGCATTAAATGTAAATCGAGGTCTGTAAATGAAATAAGAGATCCATAACAAAATTAGTTTATGGCACGAGCTTATCTAAAACTTGGTTGTCCCCTCTTTTAAGAGTGTCGAGTGATTTTGTGTAAGCTCTTGTAGATTTTATGTAATTTTTCTTTTCCTTATTGAGCCGAGAGGCTCATTCTACAACCCAATGTGAATAAAATAAAATAAAAATATGTCTCCCCCTCTTAAAATAAAAATAAAATATTCTCTAAATAGAAAAGCAATGTCCGCTATAATAAAAAAGAAAAACTATTCATATTTAATTAGTTGTCCATATGACTTAATATAATTTCATGCAACGTAATTAAAAGTATAAAAACATATATGAGTAAGATGTTTAAATCTTATACTTTTCAAAAATATTTTAACACGTGATATCAACTTCATATATATCTACATATAGAAAAATAATGTTAATGAAAATATTTTAATGTTATATAGGATGAAATATCCAATGTGAGTTATGAATAAAATATTTTAATATGGATTAATCTTGAAATATATTTAAAAATATATTAATAATAAAAAACAATTTAATGTGGGCCGATAAAATGGCTCAATGTACATGTTATGTAATCTCTATAAGGTTCAAAAATACAATTTAAACAATAAAAAAATACACATTGATTTTTGCACTCTAAAATAAGTTTGTACCTAAAGAAATTTTATCCCTCTTAGTTCATGTTAGATTCGTGCTTAAGATGGATCTATATTGGTTAATAAAATTTGTATCTAGAGACACTTCTACTATTATTGTAGTATCATAACCTCAATAATGTAGCTGGTGTTAGAGGAGATTTCAGCATCAAAGCATGTGGAAGACTACGTTAAATTGATCAGCGATGGATTGGTATGCATATTATTCAACCTTTATTAAGGAAAATAAAATTGATTTTTTTTTGGCTTCAGTGTTTTATGTTAAAGATCTATTACTAAATTTCAATTAAAATTTCAGATCCATAGATTATGTTAAAGATCTATTACTAAATTTCAATTAAAATTTCAGATCCATAGATTATGTTAAAGATCTATTACTAAATTTCAATTAAAATTTCAGATCCATAGATTATTTCAGATCCATAGATTAGACGATCAACATTGGACCACTGAAATTTAATTTAGCGTTGAAATAGAAACTTTTTGCATTGAAATTGAAAGCCAGCAGACGTAATCGTTGAGAAAAACTCATCTTGATGTTTTCACACCGCAATGTTTAGAAACTACGTGTTGACTCTTTTGATGTGAGTAAGCCAAGCCACTCTGCCCGACATCTGCGCATCGAGCCACCATATCCATGCAATTATGGTAAGTTTTCCAACACAATATTGTAACTATTTACCTACGTTGAAATTGTTGAATAAGATCAACCTTAAGAACACGTCTGCTTGGACTGTGCATAAATGAATACCCATCCACCATCGCATATGGTGAAACAAGGAGTCATATGGTGCATACATGCATACAAAAGTTTGAAAACAAATGTGAATTAATTTTTGAAAATCTTAATAAAAGTCATTATATTAAACATTTAAAGGGATGGTAAAGTAAGTAGGGATAAGGTGTATTAATTTTTTTTTGGAGAACTAAGGTGTATATTTTGTAATATTTTTTTGAGTGATAAGTGATTAGAGCAATAAGTGTTTTTTATTTTTATTTTAAGTAATAAGTAATTTTTGTAATTTTGGAGTGATAAGGTGTAAATTTTTTAAATTATAGAGTGATAAAGTTGTAATTCAAAGTAATGTTTTTATTTTGATGGGGCTTTCACAAGTTAAATTGTTATAAGTTAAAGAAGTCAAATTGCAAGAGCATTGTAAAAGTCAAAATTTGAAAGGTTCATTTTAAAATTTCAGAGAAGTTGACTAGAGCCAAGTATGAGCAAAGTACAAAGCTCAATCTCTTTTCTCCTCTAATGACAATACAAGGGTTTAAGCCAAGCCCCAATATATTGTTTTTTGCGGCGCACTATGTGGTGTGTTGTCCCATCTTCTTTTTTTGTGGTGCATGATCTATCTTGGTGCATACATTTACTTTTATAATTTCCAAGCTTGTAAATTTATTTCCTGAGTCTCATAAACCTGAAGCCTCAAAGAATTATAAGACATGGAGAAGGCACATAGAAAGCACTTTGATCTCCAATGAACTTTGGAACAATGTATATTAAACAGAACAAACACTCACTAGCTAAATGGGATATAAAAAATGCAAAAGCATTAGCATTAATTAAACCTTCAATTAATGATTAAATGTATGTTTATATAGAGAATGCTTTTTATGCATGGTCCACCTGGAAAACATTTAAAGGTTTATTTGATACACAACCAAGATCAAAGAGAGTTGATCTTCAATTGAAGTCGCTTCAGTAAACTCTGATAGAAGGGGGAGATGTGCTTGAGTACATTTCCAAACTTAAGAACATTAAGCAAGAAATAGTAAAGGTTGGATTTCAAGCAGTGGATGATAGCTTCACGACTACTATTTTGATCGCTAGTTTTCTTGATTCATATAGGCATTTATTGGAAACTTTACAGGTGTTTGGAAAGCTAAAGAAATTAAAATTTGATGAATTAAGTGAAATTCTAGTTCAACATGACAAAACTTTTAGGAAGAAGAAACAGGTTGGAGAATATGCCTTTTTTTATAGAAGCTAACACTAGTAAATATTCAACTAAAAGTTCTAGAGGTAGAGGAAGTCAAATGAATAATAAATGGCACAACAATCAAAATCAATAGGCATACAGAGGACAAGGTCGTGGTGAAAGTCAATGCAGACTCAATAATTTTAGCAGAGGCAACAGTCAAGGCAAAGGACAAAATCAAGGCAGAGGACAAAATCAAGGCATAGGACAAAGCAAAGGCAGAGGACAAAGTCAAGGCAAAGGCAAATATTTCAATCAAGTTTTTTGTAAAAGATGCAATATAGTTGGTCATTATGTTAAACATTATCGAACTTCTATTGAAAAAATTCCAAAGTTTCAATAAAATTTGGCACAATTTGCTAACGATCAAGAAGATGATAGCTCAAAATACGCCTTCACTACACTTCAAAGTCTAGAATCAACAACCTTACAGGTCTCCACATATCTTAAAAGTGATTATGAAGATGCTTGGATTTAGATACAAGGGCAACACAACATATAACTTTTTGACATGACTTATTTTTTACTTTTCAATAGTGTCAACTCAATTCAATATTTCTAAGAGATGATACAAGACACACTCCTTGTAGAAAGGGTGTAATAAAAGTTTCTCTTCCTGGCATTGGACAAAAATTCATTTCAAATGTTTGGTATGTTCCAACATTTAAGAAGAATTTGTTGTCATTAGTCACGAGTCAACAAACATGACATCAGGTTGTAATGGAGGATGGCTTAGTAAAAATCAATTCCATAAAATAGAATATGGAAACAATCCTAACCATATATGAAGATGGAAAACTTCTAAGGGTGAAAGGAATAGTCATTCCACGAAAATCTGGTTTTGAAGGAGAAACAAGTAGAAGTATCTCACCAATCAGGTTGTGGCATGTTAGATATGGACATTTATGCTTTGATAGTCTCTCTCAACTTCAAAAAGCAAGGAACGGTTAAAGGACTTCCAACTTTTAAGAAATAAAATGCAAGATTTGAAGCTTGCATTTACGTGAAACAAACCCGAGAGACTTTTCCAACGAGTTCATGGCGTGTGAACAAGCATTTACAATTGGTTCATGGTGACATTTGTGGACTTCTACATGCTTCTTTAGTGGGTTGTAAATATTTTTTATCCTTCGTTGATGATTTTCAGTAGAATGACTTGGGTTTAATTTTTGAAACAAAAGTAAAAAACCTTTGAAAGGGTAAAGAACTTCCGCCAACTAGTTGAGAATGAAGTTAAAGTGAAAATTGGCACTTTCAGGGTAGATAATGGAGGGGAATTCACTTCCAATGAATTCCAAACTTATTGTAAGGACAATGGTATCAAAAGACATTTTACAAATGTCTACACTCCATATCAAAATGAAGTAGCAGAGAGAATTAATCGTACCTTGTTAGGGATGGCAAGATCCATGCTAACTTTCAAAAATTTAAGTCCTTCATACTAGGAAGAAGAAATACATACAACAATCTACTTAAAGAACAAGTCTCCCACTGCTTCTTTGGATGAAATTACACCATATGAAGCATGGTTTGGTTTTAAACCTTGAGTCAAACATATTAGAGTTTTTGTTTCAGTATGTTATGCCTTAGTTCCAAAAGAAAAGTGAACTAAGCTTGATTCATGAAGTTTGAAGTGTACAATGATTGGGTATTCCAATGAAAAGAAGGGATATTGTCTTTTGTCCAATGGAAAAATTATTCTCAGCATGGATGTTATATTTGATGAGGCATAAAGCAAGAGTGCCATAGATACAAAAAGAATTCTACAGAGATTGAAAGCTAAGGAAGATAAAAAGAAAAGCATAACGCAAAATCAACCAAGTACACAAGATTGGTATGATATTGAATGAGATTCTTCAGAAAATGGTTCATCCAGTTCACCTGCTTTATATGGCTCATCTAAATCTTGAGCATTCCATTTGACTCTTCCAGTAGCAGTTCATTAGACAATGATTCTCTACCCCCTGAACCTTTAGAGGATCGAAGAACATTTGTTTGTATGTATCCACTTTATAATGATGGTGATTATTTAGATCCAAAAACAAGTCAACATCAACTGCCTAAATGGGCCATTCAACATTTGAAGGATGTAAGGCCAAACGAACAAAGCAAAAAAAGAATAAGAATTTCACAAATAAATGAAGAAAATTTGTCTTAATAATAAATGATTTTATTGAGCCCTCCACATACAAAGAGGGAGTAAAACATGTAGAATGGAAAAAGAAAATGGTTGAAGAATACAAGGCGGTGCTGGAAAATAACACTTGGAACCTTATTGATTGCCTTGAAAATGTGAAACCCATCGGATGCAAGTGGGTTTACTAAATTAAGTATAAGCCAAATGGACAAATTAACAAGGACAATGCAAGACTTGTTGCATAGGGCTTTTCACAATAAGAAGGAATCAACTATGAGGAAACATATGTGCCTACAACAAAATGGAACACCATCATATTAGTGCTTCCATTATTAGCTCAAAAAGGATGGAAAATACATCGAATGGATGTCAAAAGTGTCTTCCTCACCTGGATACTTGCAGGAAGAAGTGTATGTGATTCAACCTCCAGGTTTTGAGATCGAAGGACATGAACACAAATTATGCAAATTGATCAAGGCTTTATATGGGTTGAAACAATCTCCACGAGGTTGGTACATGAAAATGGATGAGTATCTTTGCAAGGTTGGATTTAAGCACAGTGAATCAGATAATAACTTATATGTTCAGCAACAGGGTAAAGATATGGTGATTTTAGTTATGTATGTAGTTGAATTGATCATTGTTGAGAATAATAATGATCATATTATGCAGGGAGAGGAGTTGCAGACTGGATTTACGATGACTGATCTGGGATTACTTCACTACTATTTTAGAGTTGAAGTATTACAACATCCAAACAGTATTTTCATTAATCAAAGGAATATGCATATGAGATTCTAAAACGATTTGGGATGCAAGATTGCAAGCTTGTTATAACCCCAATGGAGCAAAACTTAAAACATTCAAAATTTAAAGGCGGGAAAATGATAAATAGTACTACTTACAAATAAATGATTGGCAACTTGATCTATCATATATGACAACCACTCATTCAAACTTATCTTATGCAATAAGTATTCTCTCGTGATTTATGCATGAACCAAGGGAAAGCTACTAGAATGCAACAAACAGGGTTCTTAGATATATCCAAGGAATGAAATATTTTGGTCTTGTGTACAAAAGGACTAAGAATTTTGTACTTGGTGGTTATTCAGATGCATATGTGCTACAAGTATTGATGATTGAGCATCAACATAAGGTTGTTTGATGAACATGGGGTCAACAACAGTTTCTTGGAGTTGCAAGAAGCAAGACACAATAGCAACTTCTTCAACATAAGAAAAATACATATCAACATGGGAAGCAACATGTGAGATTGTTTGGTTGCACAAAATTTAGTAGGATTTAGGAATTCCTCAAGCATAAGCCACATATTAATTCATCGACAGCTGATCAACCACAAAACTTGAAAAAAATCAGTTTTCCATTCCAAAACAATGCATGTGGACACAAAGTATCATTACATTAGGACACTCATCGCAAAGGACATCGCCAAACCAATATATTTTCCTTCAGAAGAATAGATATAAGATATTTTCATAAAACCACTTGGCATGGTCAAATTTACTAAGCTCCAAGAAGAGCTTGGTATCTTTTGTAATGTACTTTTGGATCAAGGGGGGAATGTTAGATGATCCAAAATACATAAACTACAGTTTAATTATTTAGAGCTTAATATTTAGTTATCTATAATATTTAATTAAATATTGGAGACATTTTAGAATAACTAGCTGTTATAAAAGACATCACATCTAGAAATGTGTGGTTATATCTTCTGGATCCATCGCATTTTGTTGTTTTATGTATCGACATTTCGAACCATCCTCTGTGGTTCATCATCGGGATTAGATATGTGAAGAAGTCAGAGAATGATGAGTGATAAATATGGTAGTGTAAAGAGCCGACAGGTTTTGATGAAGGTGTGGTTTTTAATTAATTTAATTATGATTTTTGTTTTAATTTAATATATTTTCATTTAATTTAACTTTGATTTAATATGGTTTGATAATTTAATTTAATTCAATTTAATTTAATTAATTTTAGTTTGATTTAATTTTAATTTCTATTTTAGTTTAATTTTAATTAAATTAAATTAAATTAATTTGATTTAATTCTTAATTTTAATTTAATTTAATTTAAATAATTAAGATTAAATCAAACTAAAATTAATTAATTTAAATTAAATTAAATTACATTACATTATATTAAAATTAATTAAATTAAAACATAATAAAATTAAATTGAATTAAATTATAATTAAATCATAATTAAATTTAAATTTAAATTTAAATTAAAATTAAATTAAATTAAATTAATTAAAAACCACACCTTCATCAAAACCTGTCGGCTCTTTACACTACCATACCTACCATAACCTTTATTTATCACTCATCATTCTCTGACTTCTTCACATATCTAATCTTGATGATGAACCACATAGGATGGTTTGAAATGTCGATACATAAAACAAGAAAATGCGATGGATCCGGAAGACATAACCACACAAAATGCAAATCGCAGAAGTCTCAAATCCATTATCTAGAAATGTGTCATTTCTTAGGAATTAATTTAGGAAAATAGTTAGGAGTGTTGGTAGAAGTGCATAAAATGTAAATGGACACTTGTAATTGAAATAAGTGATCCATAAAAAAGTTAGTTTAGGACACAAGCTTATTTAAAGGTTGTTTCTCTCCTCTTGCAAGAATGTTGAGTGATTGCGTGTAAGCTCTTGCAGATTTTATGCAAATTTTCATTTCCTTATTAATAAAATTTGTGCATCTAAGGATACTTTTGCTACTAAAATATCGTGACCCAAGGTCTAAAAGTTGGACTAGATGATCATTTGGATTTCCCCTCATTATGGTCCAAGTTTCAGCTTCTAGAACCTCCCATAATAAAAGTCATGAGCAATTGTAATCACAGAGCCCTACATGTCCGCATGTAAAATTTTAAATTGCACATAAAATCAAAATATCTTTCTTACAACCTCAAAGTATAATTTCAATATAATCCACTGAATAGTCAAGGAACTTTTCCTATTTATTCCATGCAACAATTTCCTACAACCATGTAAGGTTACCACATAGCTATACATCAATTCAATAAATAACTAATCATCATATTCAAAACTCATAGTTAATAACACTTATCTAAAATACAAGAGTGATTGCAACTGAAGGCGAGACTTCAATTTTTCACCCAACCATAGATTAGTTGCAGCCTGTATTTCTTACAATAGTTACCTCCGAGCCAAATCCACAATCCAAGGGGTTTTTCAATCAAAATAAGCTATAAATCATTGTCAACATTAAGATTTTGGGAATGTCTTTGTTATAGGTGGTTTATCAGTTGTGGAAAGCATTGTAGGAATTCACCTTTATGGGTGTTTTTTCAACTCAAAAATCTAATTTCGTTCATCCCTAAAGAGAGAGCCTTTTGTTGTTGTTGGAATTCCTTTTTATCCTTTTTTGTGTGTGTGTCTCTTTAGGTTCCTCATGGAACATTCTTCAAGATATTTCTTGTTAGTTGCACATTTGATTAAGCAGTCATTCTAGGTAACACCAGTCAAGTTCTTCTTCTTTCCCCCCTCTGATCATGGATCTGTGGTCCCACTCTTTAGGCCATTCAAAGAAATTTATAATCAATTATAATCAAAGTACAATTACATTACAAAAACCAGGGGGAGTATACTAGGGGTATTACATCTGGCTCTCTATCTTCCAACTCTAGCTCTGGACTATTGATCATGATCATCAAAATCTATTTTAATCGTAGAACCAAAAATATTACTACTAGAATATGGTTGGATCCTGTAAATAGTCTTAACTACTTTTCTTCTTAGTTGTCTCGTGAATTCACTGCATATTAAAACAAGGAAATTACTTGAAATGGTCACCTCATGGGTCACTCTAACCTTGATCAACCCACTTTGAGATGCTCATTGTGTAGAGATGTCAATTATGGGATGCATGGAAAGTGGTTTCACACATGTGGAATCTTTGCATGGAACTTGTGAAAATTCATTATATTTTTTTTTAAATAAATGAGAACATAATAAGATGATATTCAGGGAAGTATTAATGTTGAGTCATTTCATTAATGTTCCTTATATTAGTATGGGTGATCATAATATTTACACATAATTGTATTGTCATTTGATATTGGACAAGGATAACATGTAATTTATTATTATTGTTTATAAGTAAAACAAAATGTTTATTTGTTATAAAGAATAAAAGAATCATGAACTAAATACAATAATGTATTCCTTTAGCAGAGACTCATAAGAAAGGCTATGTGACATGTCACACTTCTGGACTATTGATCATGATCATGATCATCAAAATCTATTTTAGTTTTAGAACAAAAAATACTACTGCTAGCATTCCTGCAAATAGCATTAACTACTTTTCTTCTTAGTTGTCTCATGAATTCATTGCATATTGAAACATGGAAATTACTTGAAATGGTCACCTCGTAGGTCGCTCTAACCTTGATCAACCCACTTTGAGATGCTCATTGTGTAAAGATGTCAAATATGGGATGCATGGAAAGTGGTTTCACGCATGTGGAATATTTGCATGGAACTTATGAAATTCATTATATTATTTTTTTTAAATAAATGAGAATATAATAAGATGATATCTAAGGAAGTATTAATGTCGAGTCATTTTATTAATGTTGCTCATATTTTTTTTTTCTAAGTAAAAGTAGTTTATTAATATGTACAGAAAAGATACAAAGAGGACAGAGCCTCGATCAAGTTTATCATAGTATCAACAAAATCTGGACTACCCCCAAGATTGGGGAAACCAGTCCAGCGAGAGCATAACCTTCAAAAATGGTAGCAGTTTTGAGACCAGACCCCACAAAAAGACAGTAAGATAATACCCTGACCTTTGGTCCAGAAAGGATACCAGTATCCACATAAAGATTATCAAAAACCAAAAAGAACCAGATAGAAGACACCAAGTCAGCCATAGCTGGCCAAGTTCTAACCTCAGTCAGCCTCTGCCGAATCTCTGTCTGCCACCTTCTGCTACCTGGAGGCCACATCATCTTAACTGTAGTCATCCAGGATGGGTTCCTTGATGATTGGGCAAGCCCACTCATCCACCACGTCCGTGGAGGCTCTGCCGTGTGGCTCTCCACCACCACCGTGAGGCTCTCCCCCATCGCTAGAAGCATCCTGCATAGCTGAACCATCATGACACGAACCACCAGAGGGGCGCGTGGCAGCAGAGCTGCCCCCTTCACCATGCAGAAATCCACCTAAGTTCGGTCCAAGGGAGGTGAAGAGACTGTCAACCATCACATTTTTACTAGAATCCCTGCAATTGTTGCATCTGAGTGCACCTTCCTACGGCAAGTTGGAGATGTCAACCTGAGAGGCTGATTGAGTGATTTCTTCAGAGAAGGAGATGGAGATAGAAGCGGTAATGACATGCCTGTTCAGGGAGCTACAAAACCTGAAATGGGCAAAGTGAGGAGTGGGTTGAAGGGGCGGAGGAGAATTGTCAAAATGGACAACAAATTCGTCAAGAACAACACCGGAAGAACGAGCCCAACCTCTCCCACGCCTGGTATTAGGATGTCTACCCTCTCCAAAGGATTGAGGATGATGCAATTCAAGGGAAGGAGAGGAGGTGGAGTGCTCCACCGGAGGACGAGAGCTTCCTCCCCTGGTTCCTCCCCTACAACTATGCATATGGTGCCTAACCATGACTGGGTGCTCAAAAGGAGCAGAGACCAGAGGGTCGAAGGCAGAGGGAGCACTAGCAGTGGGAATAAGAGGCAAAACAGGGCTGATCTGGGTAGAGATTAGAAAGCAGGGAGCTGAATTCGAATGATGAAAGCCATTATCAAAATCCACACAACAAACAATCCAGCAGCGACGGCTAGTTGCAGTGCGAAGGTTGGGCTCAAAGGCCTAAGGTGGACAGATGCTATAGAGCAGGGGAGATGGTGAAGGATTGAAATGAGGTATCTCCATAACCCAACAATGAATAGCTTTTTGCCGAACCAGACCTGTATTAAATGTTGCCTGTAGATAGTAATGAAGGCGTTTCAGGGTGATATGGGGAGGGGTGCCATCAGACAAGTGGCCCGTCCCCTCACCGCCATTCTTCAGTAATAACATTGATGCTTGAACGTGTCACCCGCATTCGGGTGGCCTCCTACTTCTTGATTCTTCTCTTTTTCAACTAATTCATTGAATTCCTTCATCTGTACATCAGTGGCGATAGCAGATAACGCATTAGCGTTCATAGTAGTATTACTCTCCACCCCTATGTTGGCAAGAAGGTCAACTACCTTATTGGATTCCCTTAGAATATGTTTGAAATTTACTGCTTTGTTGGCTTTGAGCCAATCTTCAACAAGTTCCAGTCTTTCTGCTAGTCTCCAACTATTGGCAATTTTGTTTGAGGGAGTTCCCTGAATAATTTTGTTCGCCATATTAATTAATATTTGAGAGTCACCTTCAATGATGAGAGGGAAAAAACCATGTGAGTGAGCTAAAAGGAGCCCTTGCCATAGCCCTTCAAGCTCTGCTGAGTTATTAGAGTCCCATCCCTTCAATCCTAGAAAGGTTAGAAGGGTGACT
Source organism: Pinus taeda (assembly GCA_000404065.3). Classification (NCBI taxonomy): domain Eukaryota; kingdom Viridiplantae; phylum Streptophyta; class Pinopsida; order Pinales; family Pinaceae; genus Pinus; species Pinus taeda. The sequence goes on along the minus strand of APFE031240560.1, from coordinate 215,821 downwards.
CCCTTATGATCTCTGAAAATTCCTCCAAACCCGGCTTTACCAGGATTTCCTTTTGAGGCTCCGTCGAAGTTCAGTTGGAACATATTCTGAGGAGGAGGAACCTACTTATCTGATATGGTGCTTTTTGCTATCATTTTAGCAGAGATTCTCAATTCTTGATTCCATTGTAGATTCCAGTTGTCCCAAATAGTCTTTTCCTGTGGTAGTGAGGGAAGGTTGTCGTCATGCCAAGTTTGGAGTAGAAGAGTTTCCTTGAGGTTTTGACAAACATTGTTCTAGATGATTTCCATAGGCGTTGACTGATTCTTGAAGATGCATTAGTTCCTCTCCTTCCATATAGTCCACATGAGAAAGTCGGGGATAAGCTTCCATAAGGAGTTAAGAACCTTGCTCTTATAAGGATTACTTACCCAATTGTGAATAGTGGTGGGGATGTTTTCCTTGATTCAGCTTTCCCTTTGGCATTGAAAACTGACTTTTTCCCAGAGCTTATGAGCTAGAGGGAAAGTGTTCATGAGATGCAAGATAGTTTCTTCTTCCTGATTGCAATTGGGGCAGATGGACGGTCCATGAAAGTTTCTCTTTTGCAGATTATCCCAAGTGAGGATTTTGTTTTGACAAAGCAGCCAAAGAAAGGTGGAAACCTTCGGCCATAAGTTGGGAGCCCAGATAACAGTCCAAAGTGGATCTTTGACTGTAGATTCTTTTATAATTATGTTGTAGGCTTCATGCATTGTGAACATTACCCTGTCCTCATATCCCCATCTGAGTACATATTTCTTTTCTGAATACCTTATGTTGCAATTGGAGAGTTCTGATCCTAAGATCTGTTGGTCGACCTCCATGCCATTCCTGATAATGTGATCCGAATTAACCCATTTCCTGAAGCCATGTGTTAAGGTAGGCTTCCAATATTGATTGATCTTATCGAGCCTGTGAGCTTCCCAATTGGGAATTTGGTGAGGATTAATCAAATCTTTCAATCTATGTTGTTGCTACCAGGAATCTTCCCAGAATCTTGTAATAGTGCCATTCCTGACCTCCCAGAAGCTATGCTGCTGAATTAGATTTTTATGTTTCTTTCCGCATTCCAGACTAATGAACTCGTGCCTATATTAGTGAGTCTGATAAGATCCTCAACAGGTCTATTATTGGCATATTTGGTTGTCCATAGAGTGGCCCAAGGGGTGTATGGTGCAGTGAGCCAATTCCACCAGATGCATGCTCCCATCACAACATTGCTGTGATGAGGATCTCGAAGCCCAGTCCCACCCAAGTGCTTGGGTAAACATACTTTTTCCCATTTAACTAGAGCCCATTTACATTTCTGTCCTGAGTTACCCCATAGGAAGGTTCGTTGGAGCTTTTTTATTTCTTTGAGAACCCATTTTGGCGCCGCCAGGATTGAAAAGAGATACAACGGCATAGACTGAAGGACTAATTTGATTAAGACTAAGCGGCTAGGCATGTTGAGGGATCTATGGGTCCAAGAAGAGAGATGTGCTTATAATTTTTCAAGGAGCAGATTCCAAGAAGAGTGATTTAGGGTAACATCAATCAGGAGAGCTCCTAGGTAGTTGGATGGAAGAACAGCTTTCTGGAAACCCAGGATTCGAGCAATGGAGGCTTGGGTAACTGCAGGGGTGTGAAAGAAGAAAATTTGGGATTTGGCTTGGTTTATGGAAGCTCCAGAGGCGGCTGAGAAAGTATTTAACATAGATTTTAACTTTCGAGCTTCTTAGACTGAAGGATGCCCATAAATCATGTTGTCATCCACAAATTGTTGATGGGTGAAGGGAGGGGAGTTGGGAAAGGAAAGGCCTTGAAGTTGTTGTGAGTGAAGAGCATCCTTGATACTTCTACCTTGACCTTCCACCATGATGACAAACAAAAAGGGAGATAAGGGATCTCCTTGACGAATACCTCTAGAAGGATGAAAGGGGGAGAAAGGAATTCCATTGATAAAGGATGAAAAAGAAGGTGGAAGAAATGAGAATCATAAACCATATAACCCATGGCGGGGAAAAACCAAAGGCAGTTAACATTTTTTTAATATAACTCCGGCTTAGACTATCAAAGGCTTTAGATAGGTCTATCTTAAGTAGAATACCTGCCTTTTTTATGCTGCTTCAGAGAGTGGATGATCTCATGCGTTAGGATAATGCCATCCGTAATTTGCCTACCCTCCACATACCCTGATTGCTCAGGGGAGATAAGTAAAGGGAGTAACGGTTTGAGCCTTGAAGCGATGACTTTGGAGACTGTAAATGACATTGCACAGCGTTATAGGCCTGAATTTATCAGGGGTTATAGACTGCGCTTCTTTAGGAATGAAGGTAATGAAATTGGAATTCATGGATGGAAGCATCCATCTGCTGGTTCGAGATTCTTCTACAACCTGCGAGACCTCCATTTTGATCATATCCCAAAAATTGTGAAAGAAGTTAGAAGTAAACCCGTCTGGACCTGGCGCCTTTCCTTCTTTTAGCTGACGAACCGCCTTTTCCACCTCCTGTAAGGAAATCGGTTTGAGGAGCAGCTGATTATGCTCCTCAGTGATGATCTTTGGAATGGATTGGATTATTTTGTCAATGGCTACCATCCGATCTATTTGAGTCTCTTGATGACCCTGCTTGAAGTATGGCAGTAGTTCTTGTTCTATAGATGTGTGGTCCTCTACTTTTCCTCCTTGGCTATTCTGTATATGGGTTATGGTATTGATCATTCTCCTTTGAATCGTAGAGAGGTGAAAGAACTTGGTATTCTTTTCACCCTCCTTCAGCCACCTGACCCAAGATTTCTGCCTCCAAAGAACTTCTTCTTGCTTGTCTCTTTCTAAGATTTGAGATTGCAGGTGTGTTTCCTACTCTGAGAGATGCTCCATTCGCCCTTCTAAGATTATTTTCTGTTGCAGTTCTATCATTGCGTTATTTAGAGCATTTTTTGCCTGGAGAATATTCCCAAAAGTAAACTGGTTCCTTTTTTTGATGTGGAATTTGAGATTTTTTAGCTTCTACTGGAATTGGAACATTTGTGATCCCTCCATAGGTTTGAAGCTTTTCCAGATCGTGTTGACGAAGTTGTTGAAGTCCGGATGTGACAGCCAGAAGGCTTCGAAGCGAAAGGGCCGACGTGCAATATTGCCTGGTCGATTCCATTGGAGTGCGATTGGCCAATGATCAGAACCTGTAAGGGGGAAACTTGAAGCTAAGAGGTATCCACCTAAATGTATTGCATTATCAGAGAGAAGGAATCGATCTAATCGTGAGGCGATTTGATGAGGGTCTGATCTTTTATTATTCCAGGTAAAAACACCATTATTGAAGGGTAGATCAATTAGCCATTTGTTCTGAATGAAGTCCTTTAGATGACAACTTTCCTTATCTAGTCTGCTTCTACCTTCCCTTTTTTCCTCCAATTTCGTGATCATGTTGAAGTCCCCACCCGTGATCCAGAGAGGGTGGGTTCTTTTAGAGATAAAAAATGAAAGAGTATTCAGTGTTTCCATCTTCTAAATAGCTTCCGGAGGAAAGTAAACATTTGTTAAGTGTCCATGGATATTGGTCCCTGTTAGATGGAACGAAACCTGAATGAATTGCTTGTTCACGTGCATGTTGAAGAGGGTGATTTTCTGTGCATTCCAAATGATTGCAAGACCTCCTAATGCACCTAATGCATCCACTACAATTGCATTACAACCTGGCCAAGCTTTGGCCATGATTTTTTCCAGAGTTGTTGAGTTACACTTGGTTTCTTGAATGAAGAAGATGCTTGGTTTTTCTTGCTGAATCATGCTTTTTATGAATTTGTACTTCCTAGGGCTGTTAAGCCCTCTAATGTTCCATGAGATGAGCTTCATGATGAGACATTAGAGAGGGTGGTATAGTACTTCGTGAGCTTGGAGTATCTTCCTGATTCCACTAGCATTTCCCCAATGCGAATGGTTCGTTGGAGATCAGTCTTCCTTCCTCTCTTCTTATTATCCTTAATGAGGATCTTTCCATCTCATTGGCTTCCAAGCTATATTCCAACGGATCGTTGTCTCTGTGCTCTTGAGAGAATTATTTCCAGATTGTGCAACTGTCTTTTTGGTATTTTGTCATAACTTTTTGTTTTACAGGCTTGCTCTAGGTCTAGAATATACAGGTCTCCTATATCTATGCTTTCTGGTTCCTCTTCCATATTATTGGTTTCATTTCTTTCTTTGGTATTTCCTTTTGCATCCTTTAACGTATTCTCTTCATTATCCACCTCCATACTTTGAGAGATCCAGGCGGGAATGTCGCTGGGGGAAGGAGAGCTGAGGTCAACGGATAGCTTTGATTTCGGGGGAATCTCTATGCTGGTGGAGGCTGAGTGAGATTTTGACTTGGGTTGCTCCTGGGAGGGAGCAGGGGTTTCAAGATTGTCCAGATCTGGCTGAGATAGAGTCTTGAAGTTGTTCCTGGTACTCGGTCTGGGAGGGTTATCAGTAGAGGTTTTAGGATTAGAGCCGGATTTTCTGAGATTGTTTCTGCAATGGGAGACTTTGGTAAATCCATCAGCATTTGATTTTCCAGAAGGAGGAGGGGCTGAGGTTTTCAGGTTAGATGGTAAATCTCGAAATAGGTGACCAAGAGCATGACATTTCCTACAGTAGAAAGGAACATGTTCATAATCGATAGATTGGGTCCACTCAAAATCGTCATGAAAGAGACTTACCACATCTGGCAAGGAGTTGTTAAGGTACATATAAACACATATACACACATATGAGGTGTATCTTATGAGCTTGGTCTCCTCTGCTACTTCGATGAACCCAAAAAGACCATTGCTGATATCTTGTAATGAAGTCTCATCCCAGTACTCCACAGGGAGGGAGTAGAGGAGGATCCAGACCGGTGCCCAACTGAGATCTTCTTTATCTGGGTTAAATCTCTCAACCCATTCTCTGATATATAGACCAGCTGCGTTGAACAAATACGGCCCTCAATCTATGATTCTATTTCTATCCTTTAGGCAGTTGAAAATCGTTGTGAAGAATCCCTTGGGACCTAGCTGTAGGGTTATGTGGCCTTTCAGATTCCATTCGGCTGCAATCCATCCTTGCAGCACTTTTTTGGTGGGCCAAAAACCAATAAACTTCCCTATCAGAGCATGATCCTTCATATATTGGATCTGTGCATTGATCCTACAGCTGGGTAACTCGATCTTTGGTCTCATGGCTGCAACTGGCTTGCATGTGGCAGAAGTCGCTTTGGGAACCTCCTTGACTGTTTCTTTGTCTCCTTGAAAGTCTTGTCCTACTTCTGTATCCTCGTGCACTGTCTATTTACGGGCGTCCTCCTGCATTGGAACCTATTTGGTATCGTTTGGGGGACGCTCTACGCCCTCCCCCTGAGGCTTTCTCATGATTCGCTTACCTTCTTTGTCCATTGTAGTTTGTCTTGTAGCTAAAAAGTGCTGGCATATTTTACTGTAGACTCTGCAGGCCTATCGTGATAGGAGAAACCTGAACCCTAGCTGCCATGAATGCGCGCCATCAGAGCTCCTTCATCGGTACCAGTTTAATGTTGCTCATATTAGTATGGATGATCATAATATTTAATTGTATTCTCATTGATAATGGCCGAGAATAAAATGTAATTTATTATTATTTATACGTAAATCAAAATATTTATTTTTTTAGAAAGAATGAATGAATCATGAACTAAATACAATATTGTGTTCCTTTAGTATAGACTCATAAGAAAGGCTATGTGACATGTCACACTTTCATTCCCTTTGCGCATATGATTAAAGTAATATGGGAAATACATGTCAATATTTTCATTGTTTTTTAATGCATTGGAGATGGATTCATTAGGTAATGCACACTCAACATCTTTATTGTTTTTTAGTGATTCATTTTTCTATATTTTATTTTAATTCAATTTAATGTTTTGTTAGGCACAAATGGAAATGGTTTCTTACAGGGGATTTGATTCCACCAAGTTGGTCAATGGTATGACAAAGCCTTTTGTAACTGTTAAATGGTAACCAGCATAGATCCATCTTAACAACAAATCTACCAAGAGACAAGAGGGATCAAATATCATTATATGCAAACCTCTTTTTAGAATGCAAAACTTGAAAACATATTTACATGTTAAGAAATTTAATCCCTTTTAATTATTGATAAATATGTGATTAAGATGGATCGATAATGCTTTTTGTCTCTATATATAAACCATAATTTTTCATTGTTTTTATTATAGATGACAATGTTTTTTCATTTAAAGTATTTTTTTAAGAGACGGGCGGACAAAATTACACGTCACCCTCATATTGGATTGTAGAATGAGCCTCTCGACTCAATAAGAGCCCCTTGTGCTAATGTGATACATGGATGGATTGTCAACAAACAATTTGTTTATACCACGCTAATCCTATCATGTGCAAATCATGTTGTAAGGGTTGAATGGTAAATAAGAACCCACTATGTTAACATTATATGAAAATGGATTAATAAAATAATAATATCTCCACATGGTAATAATAATGGCCAACAAACTCTGAAAATTTCCTTGATTGGAATTTCTAGATATTATTCTCCTAATTGTTAGTAGTTTAATTGTTTATGACAATTAACAAATAATTCATAATTGTAGTGTTCACCTTAAAATATGTTGCGGAAAATAAAATGAGGAACTGAGAAATAGTTGCACACACAATAAAAATTAGCACCAATATTTTTGGACTCAACAGTCCGTGGGAAAATCCTGAAGGGAAAAATGGTACAACATATGAGGGCTTATTTTATTATAATACAACAAATTCTAGGAGTACAATAGTGTATATTCCAAACTAGCAATCCACCGACTAATACACTGGAAAACTATCTGGGAGATGTTTTTCTCCCTCTACAAATCATTTGCTCCTCCACTGGCATGTTTGCACTCCTCACTAGAAATGTGCACTGTTGGCTTGGAACAATTCACATTGCTTGCTAGCTGGCTCCAGATCAGTTGTCCTACCTCCCTCTACCTCTGGAAAAATTCACTTTACCTCTTGGATGCTATTTCCAGCCTCCAACAACTGAAACAACCTCTCTCCTAGAACTCGCACTAAGGTTTTTGGCTTCTCACACTGGTTGCATGACCTCTCTAGAGAATTTCAGCCTCCCTTTTCCTACCTCTCCAGCACTAGAAAACTACTGGGAAACTCTTTGGAATCCTCCTCCTGAATTATTTCTCGCTCCCTCTATCTGATGCTCTCTCTCTCTCTAGCTCAAAGTTTCTTCCTTTTTTGAATCACTGCAACTGGGCAACTCACTATCCCTCTTGTTTCTTTCTCCATCCCATCGAATCACTCTTATAATATCTCGTTGGAGCTTCAACAACCACAATTAGATCCTTATCGATGACTAAAATAATCTAAGACTTTATTCAAGTAATTTTATAGAAGTCTCTAGAGCATAAGTCAATCTCGTTAATTAATTTACTTTAATTAACCACTTTTCCTAAGTTAGACTTAGGAAATATTTAAATGATGGCTAGTTAATTTAATTAAGGTGTTTCACAAGCTTATCTCACGAAACCTTTTTTGATTTTTGGAGATCTCATTTTCCATAGCCACTTAGACACAAATCCAAACTATAACACTTGTCTAACGCTACCAAATCAAACAAAAAACTAACATAAACAAATTAGAGATCTCCCAAACACAAGCAATCTCCCCATACCCTAAAAGGAATTAGCAGGCAAAAAGAAAATGGGATGAAAAAAATGTTATCATAAGCTAAATGTAAAGATATTGTGGGCAAACAATATCTTCAACTAAATGGTGTTCAACCCTTTGTTATGAACTATGTTCCCTTTCACTTATGACTGTGTTTTCCCTGCTCAGTTAAATTCCACTATGGTTATTTCCTTACTCATGGAGTAGGGGTGGAACAAGATCAAGAGTATCATGGTTGTGAATATATGAAGCCTTTTCTCATCTTTTGGAAAAGTTATGGTCGGCTTAAGGCCATTCCAAAGGCGCCTCTCCATAACATCAAAACAAAGATTGTATTTTCACTATGGTTCCTCCCTAAAACATTCAAAAACACAATCACATACTTTGAATTACATGTTTTTTCATGTATTTCCTTGTTATGTGTTTACTAGGATTAAAGCAGAGGGAAATTTGATGTATCCTATGGTGCCCTCTCTTGACATCCATTAAAACACCTAAGTAATGGTAGTAGTCCCCAATGGCATGGAATTTATGCTATAAAACTCACCTTGTTTCATATATTTAATGTTGTATGTTTCTTTTAACAGAAGTGATAAATCTTTGTATTAATTCCCCAAAAAAAAAAAAACTAAGATAGAAATCCTTGATACAACGTTGCATATAGAAAATGGAACTCAAGTGGAAGAGTTCATATTACAAAAATACTAGTTTCTATAGAGATATCATCTATTCCTACTATGCTACTTATGTAGCTTCTTACAAACTAGTGGAGAAGTAAAATATATCTACAGTTCATTGATTATTATAGAATGGCTTGGTGGACTGTTGATGCTTCTGGGATGCAGTGCATTGCTTCTCGATGATATCATTTGTTGATGGAGCGTTCCTTTGCCAAGATTTGATTGTGATCTCTATTGTTTGAATCTGAATTCTCTACAACTTTCCTTTCTAGCAGCGAGACGTGATAGTCCAGAGTTCCAATGTGCCTGTGGTGTGCATCAATGAATCCATGAAGAGATGAGATCGCATTTTCAATGTGGAGGCATCATTGGTTTTCCCGGTTGAATCCCTTCCCGATTTAGGTTGCGTCAACTTCTAGGTAGCTGATATCAGTGTTGAAATATTTGTAGAATTATTCATTCCATTTTTTATTTTATTTCCTTCACTTGATCCAACTCCACTTTGAGTAAGGCATAACGTTTGCAAGAAGTGTTGGGGGATCATGCTAAATCCATTGCAGATAGCTTACGAGTACTGAGGAATAATGGAATGAAGGGGAACAAAAGGATGAGGGGAGAAGGAATTTAAGCAAAAGGCAAGATGAGTAGTGCGAATGTTGGGGTTAATTTATTAAGATGCTAGCTCAATGGATCAAATAGAGCGGTGATTTGAGAGATTAGGATCTCTATTCTTGATCAAAGGAAATGATAAAATGGGGATTTTTGCCTGATCCAATTATCCTTCATGGTTGATCAAATTAGTTAGGGGGGATTTGAATTCTAGGAGTCCTTTTGTTATCATTGTTCCTAAGAATGCCAACTTTGGGTTTTGTAGCTAACTTGGCCTCAGAGGTGGAAAAAACATCATCCAAAAAGAAGTTAGTGTCCAAGTGCATGGTCAAGGGATATGGATGATCCGTAGGTCAATGTTGATTCTTACCTTGCCTTGGGACAAATGGCATGCTTGGTTTCATTGGTGATATGCAACTGCGTTATTACCTCCTAAGATATGGTAGAAGGTGACGTCCCCTATGTGCACTAAATGATTTCAAACACAAGCTAATATTAGGCATAGCTCGACAATTTTCAAGCTAGAACCTTTAACCAATTGGTGAATGAGTAGAGAAGAATCCCCTAAGATGGTATGATTTCAAATATGGAGATCGTGGAGGATTCTGACACCCAAGAGGAGACCATATGCTTCCACCCTATTGTTTGATTCTTTTCAAAGGCCCCATTCAAACGATTATTGTTCTTCTCCTCTTGGAGCGTTGGTATCTCCCTCTGCTCCTGTTATCCCCTGATGATTTTTTGAAGCACCATCAAAGAAGAGGAAAACTCTTTTATGCTCTTTCAACCAAGCCATGAAGTCACAAACCTTTAGTCTTATTTTCTAGTTTTGAAGAAGAGGAGGACTTCTTGGAGGATTGTGGGTGATTTGAGGAGTTTTAACCAAAGCAAATTGAAACCATTGAATCTCTACTTCTTGTAATATTTGAGGATCAAGTTTATTGTTATCTTTTGAGAGAATTTCTTCAGTTATGAGGCCTTACACTTCAGCCAATATATTTCTTTTCTATGGATTTTTGTAGCCAAATATGTTCTTATTTCTTGCTAGCCAAAGTTTCTAGTAGAGGAATGTCGGAAGGCTAAGCCAAAAGTGTTTTATCATTTTTTGTTTTTTAGGGAGCAAGGATAATTTGTGTTCCAATGTGCTAAAAAGTATTGCAGATTCAAGCCAAAGTTTGGATGGATAGGGAGAGGGTGGAGCATTGTTTTCCAACACATTTTGGAAAAGGGGTAGTAAAGAAACAAATGTTGGATTCTCTTCATAATTCATGCAAAGAGAGCACCTTGAGGGACCAAATATTTTCCACTTCTTGAGGTTGTCAATTATCAAAATCTTTCCCATGAGGAGAGTCCAAGTGAAAAGTTGAATCTTAGGTAGGATTTATGGTTTCAAGACTGCCTTTCAATATGGCCAGATGGGCTATTGATCTTGCTCTTCCTGAAGAGAAATGTAGCCACTCTTGACTGTATATTGTTTCCCTTTTAATTTCTAATCGAAACAATCATGTTGAGCAATTTGGACAGGGTAAATATGTTTTAAATGCTTGACTAGTGAGTTCCATTAATGAGAAATACCAACAAGAAAACATAGTGGTTTCCAAGTCCTCCATACTAATTCATTTGGATCCCAAGATGAGATTTTTTCTAGATTTTTTATGCCTATTTCTACACACTAATTCCCGAGTTGTTGGATTTCTAGGATGGTGGAAAGGCTTGGCCTACTTAGAATATTTTCATCTTAGAGATCTATTTCATTTCCACCCCTAGGAATTCTGTATATGTGGGATGTGATGAGTGGGAGGGAATGTTTGTAGAATTTCCAAATTGAAAAGTAGGAGTTGAGGGGAATCTGGGATTGTAGGGGACGTTGTGAGAGGTGTTCAAATATTTCCCTTTTGTGACCTTTTTCCACCAAGCTGATCCTTAAGTGATTAATCTCCATAGGATCTTTTCACCTAGGGCTATTCATAAATTCAGGTTGCTTCATGCTAATACCCTCTCTTTCATAAGGGTATATGACCTTCCTCCCACTAAGTATATTGAATATTTTCATTTATTTCTTGCCTCCTTGCCACCAAAATTTTCTTAGCAGGATTTCTATTTATTTTTTGATGTTGGCAAGGGCTTGTGGCACTGTATATTGATATATGGGAAGGGAAAATATTATAGATTTAATTAAGATTATCCGACCTACCAAATTTAACCACTGCATTCCCCAATATTGTAGGTTTTTTTTTTATTTTGTTTATGATCTTTTTCCATACCTTAGTTTTCATATTTTTCTTGAATATTGGCATTCCTAAATATTTAAAATGAGTCCGCCAAGTTTTGTAAGGAACTTCAAAAATTTGAGATATTTTCCTGAGAGTTCTATGGGGGGCGTTCCATTCATATATATTACTCTTAATATTGTTGATTAATCCTCCTCACACTTCAAGAATTAGGTCTAGATTGTTCTTGATTCTTCTAGACACTATAGGAGATGCTCCTCCAATTAATAATGTATCATCGATGAACTAGGAGTGGTTTAAAGTTTTTACTCCTTTGTTGTAGTAGATGCCAATGATCGACCCTCTTTATCTATCATGCTTGAGCTTTCTGCTAAGGGGTTTATCCATAAGGAAATAAAGGAAGGGTGAAAGAAGACACCCTTGACTTATTCCCCTTGTGCTCTAAAAGAATATTCTTGGCCTTCCATTTACTAGGGTAGTTATCCATGGCACGTGAGTACAAGATTTGATGAGATCAACAAATTCATTAGCAGAGACAATTTTTTCTAAGACAACAAAGAGAAGTTAATGTCTTACTTTGTCGAATATGTTTTCCATGTCGAGCTTGAGAATGAAGCCTTATTCTTCTCGAGAAAGGCCTGAGTGAATTGATTCATGGACTACAAGAATGTTGTCCATGATATGTCTTTTATGAACGAAGCCAGCCTGATTTTCAAAGATCAACTGAAGGAGAAGATTCTTGAGGCGATTCGCAAGAATTTTGCTTAGGATTTTGTAAGAACAATTTCACAAGGATATGGGTCAAAATCAATTGAAGGTGGAGGGTCTAGTTTCTTTAGGAATTAATGCGAGAAAGGTTGAATTTGCGTTGCCCCCAATTTTTTGCTTTTCTTGATCCCAATGGATCATCTTGACAAGGTAATTTTTGATAAGATCGATAAAAGGAGATGGTAAACCCATCTGGACCTGGAACTTTGTCAGGATGCAAAATCCATATTACTAGTTGTGATTATTCTTCTTCCACTAGATTTGTTAATGTTGCATTGGATTCTTTTGATACCATTTTTGGAATGAGCCTAACGATTTCCTCAAAATTGGTTGGTTCGAGGTCTTCCGTCAAAATTCTACTAAAGTACAGGTGTGCTTAATCTTTGACCGCTTTTGGCCTTTCAAGGAGAACATTCCTTTCTCGATATAGCGAGTCAACTCAATTTTGTTCCTTTTAGCCTTCACTTGGTTGTGAAATAATGATGTATTCTTATCACCTATTTGTAACGATAAACTTTTGGATTTGATTCTCCAACCCTCTTCTTCTTTCTTGTTGATTTGGTAAGACTTCCAATATAGTTCCTTGGAGCTCTGTTATCTCCTGCTTGTTTTCTAGTGTTTCCTGCACCTCTACCAATTGCTATTGGAGGTTGACCTTCTCTAGGATTGGCTCTATGTAGCTTGTTTTTGCCCAACTGTTTAAAGTTTCTTTAACAAGCTTTACTTTTGTCTCCTAAACGTAGCTAGGGGAGCCATTTAATCTTGTATGATAGGTTTTTAATAAACTATTTGACCTCTTCATAAGTGGACTAGAGTGGGTTATATCAAAATGGAAGAGGACCTAGATTAATTCTCTCACCCAAGATTTAATTGATGGGCTTGTGATTGGATGCAACTATTAAACGAATTTTGGAAGACGTTGTGCATGCTCCTACAATTAGGCTTGGGTGAATTATGAATCGATCTAGCTTTCCTTGATATTACCTAGTCATTTTCGCTTGTTGCTCCAAGTATACTTGTCATTCTTTGGTTTGATGTCTATTATGTTATGCTCAATCATAATAGCTTCAATTTTGTCTCTGCTTGGATGTGGAAGAATAAACCACCTCTTTTTTCTTCAGGACTAAAAACAAGGTTGAAGTCGCCTCTTAATATAACATTTTGGTTGCCATTAGTTTCTATCTTGGATGCTAGAGAGTTCCAACATTTCTCTTTGTCCCTATAATGCACATGGGTTTAAATGTTGTAGACTATGGGATTTTTCATGCTTGCTTTGTTATAGAAATTGGCCTTAATCCAGTGTTGTTCTCTATGGACTCTTTGAATTTCCAGGATTTTTTTATACCATATGGTGCATACTCCTCCTGGTGCCCCTCTTGCACTGATTTTTACCTCTTTAATGTTCTTGGTAATTTTCTTGACTATAAATGGGATTTCCTCCTCACTTAATTTGGTCTCTTGATTAATAAAAGTGCAGGAGTTTATGATCTTATCAGATATTTTATTACATCTGTTTTTGAGGCACCCTCAAGGCCTCTGTAGTTCCAAGAGAACAAATTCATTATTTACATTTTGAAGGAGTGGCAGAGCCCTTGACTCTCCCTGCATGGGTCTATATTTCCTTCAATTTTGGCCCTTTAACAAGAAATGTATCCATTGGTTGTTAGATGCCATTGCCATGTCTTTTCGTGTTGCTTCATCTCAATATTCTCTTTTGGTCTTCCTTCCACATTTCCTTTGAAGTGCTTATGTTGTTGCTAAAGTATCTTTAGCTATAGTTATGGTAAGGATACTTGTGAAGGTAAGAGTAGAAGAGCATAAGGGAGCAATGAGGAATTCAAAGAGAGGGGAGATATGATCAACAAGGGCATGATCGGGTTCAAGAGAATCTGCTAAAGGGGAGTTAGGGATAAGTTTGATCTGATCTAGGTCAAAAGATTATGGAGGAGGCTGTATTGAGGGAGGTAGATTGTCAGAAGCTCCTCACTCTTCAGGCTCAGGGTTGGAAGTTGGAAGGCCATCTAGATATGGATCAGAAGGGAGGTTAGCCAAGGATCTAAAGGAGTTAGAGGAAATGAGAAGTGAGGTTCCAGATTGAGGTAAGGGGTTAACATTGGAGGAAGAGGGGATAAAGGAATACGGTCCAAAATGAGGGCGCTCATGTCGTTTAGGGGATTTGTTGGGATTGTTGTTTTTGTGCATGACAGTTTCCCATTATGCTTCATGGACCTCTTGTAATTCAATTGTTGATTTCTTTGGACATTTATTAGAAAAATGACCATATTTGTGATATACCTTGCATTTGAAGGGAATTTATTCATAGTTGAGCTGCTAAATGTGCATTTAACTTTCTACATTGATTTTCACTACTTTAGGGAGTCCTCTGGTTAGATCTACTTCTATGCAGATCCTTGCACATGCACGCATTTTCTCCTTCAATTTACTTCTATCATTGTATTTTTTTATTACATTCCCTATTTTTCTTACCAATTCATCTCCCTAATGGTGGAGAGGAAGGTGGGGGAGGAGAAACGAAACTGAGACTACACTAGGGATATCGAGCTCAAGATCAAAGTATAGAGTCCATCTGCTTAGATAGGGGCCTCTTGAATCCATGAATTACAGTCCATTTATGAATATTATATCATAATCTTCCTTAGATTTAGAGTAGAAGGTTAATTATCCTCTTCTACAAAATCAATCAATATTTTCCCTTGAATTTTTGGGGACTAGTTGCATTCTATCCATTTTTTCACAACTTTTAGCGAGGGCTAGAGTTTGGTGGATTGTCCAACCAATCCTAGCTCAATAAGAAAAACAACTGCTTTATGGGGAATGTTGGGAGGTAGATCTATTTTGCAGGGCGATCCAGGTGAAGAGATGAGAATCAAGAAGGCGTGAGCAACTGGATCGGGTGGAGGAGGGGGTCGTCCCCCTCACCAAGAGAGGTATCTAGAGGAGCCATAAGGCCAATCAGAACCTGTTATGTCCCTATAATACTAGTGTAGTCCCCTTATTGTTATTGTTAGTGTAGCCCGATTATTGTTTTTGTTGTGACCATGTAGACCCCATATTGTTATTGTTGTGCCCCATAGAAGCCCACTATTGTTATTTTTGTGCCCTTACATTACTTTTGTTATGTAAGATCTGATTATGTTGTGACCCCTTATATTCTTATATATACCAAGGAGGTCTTGTCATTTGTATCATCAAAAAATTGTTAATTTATGTGATGTAAAAGGAGTTTTCCCCCTCGAAGAGGCTTATTTTGAAGTCATTGATATATTTCTTCTTCTATTTTGTGATCTAGTTACATAAAATTTGGTATCAAAGCTGAGAATAAATTATTTTACATAGATTGTGAAGAGGAGGAAGAAAATGAACAAGAAACATCAAAAGATGAGGATATACACCAGGAACCAACCCCAGAGAAAGAAGAAATGAATTTGACCATATCTTGTAATGCATTGGCAGGAATTACCACTCCTCAAACTCTCAAGATAGAAGGATATATCAAGAAAAAAAAAATAGTGTTAATCGATTTTGGTAGTACCCATAATTTTATTCATTGTAAGGTAGCCAAGGAATTGAATTGCTTTATATATCCAACACCTGAGTGTCAAGTGATGATGAGGAACTATAAATTGGTCAGGGAAGTTTCATAATATCAATATAACCATGGGGAAATATGTATTGAATAGTCCAATTCTTTCCATTCCAATGGGTGGTGTTGATGTTGTAATAGGAGTCCAATGGTTACAATCTTTGGGAAGAATAGATTTTAATTTTCAAGGACTTTTCTTGAAATTTTCTTGGAAAGGAAAGAAAATTAATTAAGAGGTATCACAGGAAAACCAAGGAAGATAATAATCTCTAATGGCATGAAAAATCTTTTGAAGAAATAACAATGAGGAACCATTGCACAATTATGCTCACTAGATGTTCAAATATCAAAATTATCTTTTTCTCCAGATCTCCAAAGAATCTTGGACAATCATTCCAATTTATTTGAGACTCCTAAAGCCATCCCACCTATTTGTGATCACGATCATTCTATTCACTTGTTTCTAGGAAGAGTTACTCCAAACATCAGACCTTACAGATATCCCTATGCCCAAAGGAGTGAAAATGAACGTATGGTTGTAGAAATTCTAGAGGCATGTATAATTCAACCTAGCCAAAGTTCTTTCTCTACTCCAGTAGTATTCGTACACAAGCATGATGGATCATGGAATATGTTTTCGAATTATAGGGAAGTCAACAATCTTACTATTAAAGATTCATTTCCCATTGCTATCATTGATGACTTGTTGGATTAATTAAATGGATAAATTTACTTCACCAAGTTGAATATTCATTCAGGATATCACCAAATTAAAATGAATACATAAGACATTCTGAAAAAAAGATTTAGAATTCATGAAGGTCATTATGAATTCCTGGTCACGTCTTTTGACCTTACTAATGCACCTTCCACATTTCAAGGTTTTATGAATTCCATTTTCAAACCCTTCCTTAGAAAAGTTGTGTTATTATTTTTTTATGATATACTAATCTACAACAAGTCTTAGAAGAATCATGTTCAACATGTGGACAAGGTGCTCAAACTATTGGAGGAGAAACAATTGTATGCAAAAACCTCCAAATGTTTCTTTAGGGTACATGAGGTGGAATATTTGGGTCATATTGTATCTCATGACGTTGTTAAGGTAGATCCTAACAAAATTAAAACCATTAAGGAATGGAAAACCCCCACAACCCTAAAGAATGTTCAAGGATTTCTCAGGATGACATGGTATAATCGCAAGTTTGTTAAGAATTATGGGAAAATATCAACGCCTCTAACAACATTACTAAACAAAGATGCATTTTTTTGGACTCCAGAAGCAACTAAGTCCTTTGAACATCTTAAATAGGAAATGTGCCAAGATTCAGATTTAGTTACTACAGACTTCACAAAAACCTTTATGGTGGAATATGATGCCTCAGGAAATGGAATTGGTGTTGTTTTAATGCAAGAAGGAAGACCCATTTCTTTTGAAAGTCATCTAATCAAGGGAAAGTATTTACACAAACCTATTTATGAGAAGGAAATGTTGGAAATACTATATGCCCTGAAGAAATGGTGCCCTTACCTAATGGGAAGACACTTCAAGGTAAAATTGGATCATAGCTTTAAATACTTTTTGGAACAAATATTATCTTCAGAAGAGAAGCAAAAATGGGTCGCTAAGATGTTGGTTTATGACTTTGAAATCATCTACAAAAAAGGGGAGCAAAATGTTGTTGTAGATGCACTCTCAAGAAGGAATGAGGATGTGGAAGCATTTCTCTATGCCATTTCTATTATCCAACCTGAATGGACGACTGAAGCAAGGAAGGAATGGAAGAATGACGAAGAGGTGTTGACACTCATTCAAAAGTTGCAACAGGATCATAGTACATTTGATACATTTATTTGGAAAAATGACTCATTGTGGTACAAATATTGCTTATATATATATAAGAATTCATAACTCAAACAAAAAATTCTTTTGGAATTGCACACCTCTCCTTTAGGAGGGAACTCAAGATTTTTAAAATGCATACCACATGGTCAAGAAGGAATTTTTTTGGGATGGCCTTAAATCTCATATTCAGAAGTTTGTGGCAGAATGTTTGGTTTGCTAACAAAATAAAGTTGGGACAATTAGGACCCCGGGTCTGTTACAACCTTTAGCCATTCCAAGTCAGCATTGGGAGGAGGGTTCAATGGATTTTATCACAGTTTTACCCATGTTCGAAGAAAAGCATGTCATAATGGTGGTAGTTGATAGGTTTACCAAGTATGCACACTTTTGTGAATTATCTCATCCTTTTAAAGCCAATACAGTTGCTATTGTATTTATGGAAACAATTCAAAAGATATATGGAAACCCAAAGATTATTGCAAGTGATAGAGATCCCATTTTCACTGGAAATATTTGGACTGAATTATTGTCTTTTCTTGGTACTCAATTAGCTCATAGCTCATATTATCATCCTCAATCTGATATGAAAATCGGGATTGTGAACAAATATTTTGAAGGATATATTCATTGCTTTATATCTGATAAGCAAACACAATGGGTCAAGTGGTTACCTTTGGGTGAATGGTGGTATAACACTTCCTTCCACACTGCAGCAAAAATGACCCCATTTATAGCACTTAATGGATATCATACATTGTCCATCACATCACCTTTAAGAGAAAATTCTAAGATTCAATCAGTGGAAGATCATATCGAGCATCAACAACAAGTTCTCAAACTCTTAAAGAATAACCTCACTATGGCACAAAATCGAATGAAGCAATAGGCAGATCAACATCACAGTGAAAGAAGTTTGATGCAGATGACTCGATATTTTTATGGCTAGAAACATACAAACAAATGTACCTCATTCAAGCTAAGAAGGATATAAATAACACCCAAGTACTATGGTCCTTACAAGGTGTTGCAAAAGATTGGTAATATGGCATACAAATTGGAGCTACCTGCATCTTCTCAAGCACACCCAATTTTCCATGTTTCATGCTTAAAGAAGGTTATTGGTGACAAGCTCCTAATTCAAACAATATTGCCAGAACTTGGCGAAGAAGGAAAAATCATATTGGAGCTGGAAGACGTCATGAAAACAAGAACCTCATAACTACATAATTGATCAATTCTAGAGTATCTCATTAAGTGGAAGAACTTTCCCATTGAATATTCCACATGGGAGGATGAGAAATTTATACAAAAGCATCCATAACTTCTTAAGCGTTGAGGCCAACACATTTTTTGAAGGAGAGGGGCATTTTAGGTCCCTATGATACTAGTGTAGTCCCCTTATTGTTATTGTTAGTGTAGGCCCCTTATTGTTATTGTTGTGCCCTTACATTATTTTGTTATGTAGGCTCTAATTATATTGTGACCCCTTAGAATCCTATATATACCAAGAAGATCTTGTCATTTATATCATCCAATAATTGTTCATTTATGTGATGTAAAAGGAGGTTTCCCCCTCTAATATGTTTATTTTGAAGTCGTTGATCTATTTCTTCTTCTATTTTGTGATCTGGTTACATAACAAAACCAAGGATCAAATTCATTATTAGCGCAACAACAATATCAAAGCTTTAGAGTGCAATGGGTTTGGACATGATTAAAGAAGGATGTAGTTAGTCATATTACTAAATGCATGGAAAAGTAAAGGACGAGGATGAGAATGTCATTAGCTTGTTACATACATTTCCCATTCCAGAGTCCATGCTTATTTTCAAATTGCGCATTTTCATTGTTATTTAGAATTATAGAAATATTGAATTGCGAGGCTCCCAATATGGTATAAATTTTCCATTCCTTATTACCCTTCCTTCCCTTTGCTTATTCATCATTTTGGCTCATGGATTTCATAAACTAAAATTTAGTATTTCTCTTTATAGTTGATACAAAAAGGTTTATTTTGGTGTGAAATATCCTTTGATCGATTAACATTAGAGTGTGATTGAGTATATGACCATGTCAGAATAATTTTGTTGAATATTTTAGCCAGGTTAATGGTAGAATTGCAAACAAGTTTTTGCAACAGAGTACGAGAACTTCATTACATTGTTCTGAAAACAATCCATTAGTTTAGGCAAATACACTGGTGAATGGTTAGAATCTAGCTATGCCCTCCGTCATTTTGGAAGGATGTGTACCAAGGATTTGTTCCCTATATGTGCTCATAGAGCTCATAAGTGTGTCGAGCAACTTACAATTATTGTTAGCAATAGATATCTAGATCAAGTAAATCGATCACCATCTATGCAATCCATATGATGAGGATGGACGGTGGATTTTGGTTTCATTTTCAAATGAATTAGGATGATATTAAAGCCAACTTGCCTTTCCATTTATTATCTTTTATTTTTACATCAAAGGTGTCCCTTTTTGAAATTGGTCACGCTAGGTATTTGCCTACCATTTTCATCTCCGTTTGTCACTTTTTCGTATGTTGTTTTTCCCATTAACTGACATCTACTCAAAATTTGAGTAGAATCCTTGTTTTGCCATAAAGTGTGAACTCCGCCAAGGTAAAGCAATTTCATGGACCATATTCCCATGAAATTCAATTCATATATCTTCAAAGAGTGCGAGTTTGGGCTCGTGACACTGTTGGAACTCTACTCGCATGTGGTGAACTATGGCTTCGAGTCATCGTATAATAGCTTCCTTAGCGACAATTATTTCCAAACTGATACATACATTTTGGAGATCATATTTAATGAGACGATGAAGCAATACAACTGCCTCACTCCAGACCCTGCCATGGTCAGCATTGTGTTTGTGCCCTACTACGTTGGCTTAGACGCTCTCAAATATCTGTATCCACAAGCAGACAATGTGCTCGAGTACTTTTCTAGGAAATGAATACTTATTTGTGTTGTTGTGCTTAATTTCCTCTTGTACATTTTTACAAAATTCAAATTTCAACAAATAGATCAATTAGCTCAAATGATGGTCCAATTAATTATATCAAATCAATACTTCTTTTTGCTGACGTGCTTAATTTCCTCGTGGACATTTTTGACAGATTCAAAGTTCAACAAATAGATCAACTAGCTCAATGACAAACCAATTAATCCTCAAATATGAGCTTCTCCAACTAATTTCTTGGGTAACCCACTTACATAAGAAAAAGCATGAATTGCAATGAGTTACAAATTAAAAACACTAAAATGGGAAGGAAAAGGGCAAAGGCAATTTTGTTCATGGTTATTTGTTAAGCAATGTGGGGATTTCGAGCCCCTTCATGGCATATTCAAGAAACCTCCTTCCCTCCACCTCATGTCAACACTCACCATAGTTTGTTGTGTTTACAGTTCTTGCCATGGGTTAAGTGTTGTTGACCAATATCCACCCTCACGCAGCGAGAATTTTCTAAATCATGAAACAATATAAATCAAAGGATTACACTAACCTAACATAAAATGAAAATGCATTTTAAAAAGGAGATGATGGTAATATATAATTAACATATTCACAAGTGTTAGAATAAAATATAATTGATAATAATAATATATTAAATATTAACATAATTATTAATAATTAAATTAAAATAAAAATTATATATTAATATTAATATTAAAATATTATATAATCTGAAAGTGTGGAACATCAGTGTTCTAAATCTCATACGCATGTATCATGAAGACAAGTCACGTATATACACGAGATAAACGCTGCACAGTCACATATATGATGCTCTGAAGAAAAGAAACAATACAAAAGTCTGATATGGTTCAGTCAGTGTTTGATGATGGCATAGGTTCAGGGGGAGCATATACTTCAAATAATGCATTGTTGGCATTTTGATGAGAAGTCTTTGATAATGATACATCTTGCTACTTATTATTGGTCAAAAGAATGGTATTGCATATTAAAGGTTTGGATGTTGATGACATATGCTTATGGTGCAGATAATACATGGTGTATGATTGTCGCTGATCATGGTCTTGATTAGATTGTTGGTCTTTGTTTTGTTACCCCACTATGCATGGGATGGATGATGTAATGGTTCTAGTTGTTGAGTCATGTATAAACAATTAGTATATCCCCACTTGGTTGGGTCGATGAGTTTAAAATGTAGTATTCCCACTTGGTTGGGAGATTGATGTATGTATAAAGTCATGTTATGCTTTTGTAGACCTTGCATGTGCTCAGGGGGAGCATGGACGGATTGGTACATCTTGGCATGTACAAAGGGGGAGCTCAAACAGAAACTTCAGCATGTACTCAGGGGGAGTAAGGTTGTAGCCTTTTGCAGATAGAAGCATGCGTACTGGTATAAGACTGCACCAGTACTATTGTAAAAAGAAGTTTCTTATTAAAGGAAGATAGAGACGAATTGCAGCAGGTGATTTTCACCCACATTGGGTTTCCACCTTATATCATGGTGTTCATGTGTGCTTCTTGTGTGTGATGATCTATTCTGTTTTACTGCACCTGTTTACTTTTCATATGGTTAATATGTTCTGATGCACTCATTGAAGATCAACTAACTGAATCTTAAGTTTACTGGATTTACGCTAGTTGCATTTCACACAGTCGCGTATATACGCGGATATCCTTAACTGAAGTAGCGTATATTAATCTGAGCGTGAAAATGAAAAGGTGTTTGATTTGCTAATACTGATTCACCCCCCCCCCCCCCCCCCTCTCAGTATTATTTCCAACAATTGGTATCAGAGCAGGTCCTTTGGTTGTAGCTTGATCGCTTGAAGGAGATCCGTAGAACAATGGGAAAGAAATCTCATCAAAAGAAGAAGACAGCTCAAAGGAACAATGGCAGCCTGCCGTTGAGTGGAAGCAAGTATTCAGATCCTGAATCACCTCAGATTGAAGATGGACAAGCAAATGAAGCATCAGATAAATTCATAGATCAACAAGATATACCTTGAAAAAGGGAGAGTGCCCTTAAAGAAGAAATTATCAGCTTAAAAGCTTAGCTTGAATGTGCCTTCAGAGTTCGTCAAATGCTGCAGGAGCTGGATGAAGAACAAGAAAAGGAGATTCTCAAACTAAGGCAACAAATGGAAGAAGGAAGAAAGTCTGAGGAAATTTTGAAGAAGCAATGTCCGGAAAAGGAAGAACAATATCAGGTTGAGGTAAATATTTTGAAAGGTAAATTAGAAGAAAAGGATAAACTATTACGATTTCAAGACAGTACTAAGATTTTGGATGATATTCTTAGTAGTCAAAGGTCGCCTACTATCAAAACTGGTCTTGGTTTTTATGAATTTGCTGAAGGTGAATCTAGTTCACAAGGTGAGGCAAGGAACTCTAATGAGAAATCTGAAATGCTCAACAAGGAGATGAGAAGACAACCCCATCAACAGCCAAGGAAATAAATTCCCCAAAGAATATCTTTTGCTCCGAACTATGGAAGTGATAGACGATTGTTTCCCCCGATGAATAATGTTGAATGTTATGTATGTCATAATCTTGGACATGTTGCAGCTAGATGGAGAAGTAGAATGGTTCAAGTCCGTCACACAGAAAGATCATCATGTTCCAGGTACTTCAAGGGATATTGTTTTGCTTGCAATACATTTGGTCACAAAGCCATCGACTGCTATAGGAGGAATACGAAACATGTAAGATGTTATGCATGTAACAAGCTTGGACATATAGCAAAGGAATGCAGGAGAAGATTTTGGGCACCATACCAAAAGGAGAAAACATCATCACAGTCAAAGATATGGAATAAAAAGGAAGTACAGCCAGAAAGATGTCTCATAACAGAAGACACAGACATGGCAAAGGAAGCTAAAAGTGTGGAACATCAATGTTCTAAATCTCATACGCAGGTATCATGAAGACAAGTCGCGTATATATGCGAGATAAACGCTACACAGTTGCGTATATGATGCTCTGAAGAAAAGCAGCAGTACAGAAGTCTGATATGGTTTAGTCAGTGTTTGATGATGGCATAGGTTCAGGGGGAGCATATACTTCAAATAATGCATTGTTGGCATTTTGATGAGAAGTCTTTGATAATGATACATCTTGCTACTTATTGTTGGTCAAAAGAATGGTATTGCAGGTTACAGGTCTGGATGCTGATGACATATGCTTATGGTGCAGATAATACATGGTGTATGACTGTTGTTGATCATGGTCTTGATTAGATTGTTGGTCTTTGTTTTGTTACCCCACTATGCATGGGATGGATGATGTAATGGTTCTAGTTGTTGAGTCATGTATAAACAATTGGTATATCCCCACTTGGTTGGGTCGATGAGTTTAAAATTTAGTATTCCCACTTGGTTGGGAGATTGATGTATGTATAAAGTCATGTTATGCTTTTGCAGACCTTGCATGTGCTCAGGGTGAGCATGGACGGATTGGTACATCTTGGCATGTATAAAGGGGGAGCTCAATCAGAAACTTCAGCATGTACTCAAGGGGAGTATGGACAGCAAAAGATATACCAAGGAAGAGAATAACTTGGTCCTCCCTTTGCCCTTGATGTCAAAGGGGGAGAGTGACTTGGTGTGGTGGTTGCCATCAAGTCCAAAGGGGGAGATTGTTGGCATTATGATACATGTGTTGTCCTTGATGGCAACTCACTCAGAAGTATGATACAGATGTTGTCCTTGATGGCAAGTCAATCAGATGACAGATCATAATACAACAAGTCAAGGGAGAGGTATACGCAGGTTAATCTTGATGAAAGTGCATATACACGCGGGTTATCAGAACAAAAGGTGCATATACGTATACACGCAGGTTCACAGACGGAAAGGCACGTACATGTCGGAAAACTAAGTTTTGGTCCGTGGTATTTGATCCATGGTATTTTGGTATTGGTCCATGGTATTTGGTCCAAAGTATTGACCCCAAGTATCAGGTCCAAGGTATTAGTTCTACATGGTTTTGGACCATGGTATTGAGAGAGGCCTAAACCTATATAAGGAGAAGATCATTAGGCCAAAGTGGCAAGTGTGCAAGTGATGAATATCTGATGAAGTGTGAGATCTAGGATGTTGGTTATGGGTTTGATCTGAATTAAGGATGCACCTATGCTGTTGATGATGGATGATGGATCGGGATCATAAGGCTTGGAATGTATTATCATTATGTGGTTTGATCATGGATAGACTAGATCTGAATTATTGACGCATGTTTTATTGTGTGAATGTTATGATCTGGGTATGACTGATGTCTGGAACAACTGCAAAGTTATGAGTAAGTATTTGCATATTTGTACGCGGGTTGGCTTTGGTAAAAGCGTGTATGTATGTAGGTTTGATTCTTCATAGTAGCGTATACATCATGAGATATGATATGTGAAGTTGCAGTTGGATCCAGTTATTGTTGTAGAGTTCTGTTGTCTGTTCTGTGTTCTGGTTTCAGTGGTTCAGTATTGGGTGATTTAGAGATTGATGATGCATGTATAAGTTGATGTTTGTATTGCAGTGGTGATTGTTTTGTATTTATGGATCTAGTATGAAAATGTATGAAACGTGGTCCCTGGAAGATCATAGAGTTCAGTAGGCCGGCACCTACGTACTAGTAAACATATCGGCCAGTACAAGAGCCAGGGGTTGTAGCTCCCTTCCAGGAGAAGTTGGAAAACGAGTGAAGGTTGGAGCCTTAAGTAGGCCGGCACCTACGTACTAGTAAATGGATCGGCTAGTACAAAAGCTAAGAAGGTTGTAGCCTTCTGCAGGTAGAAGCCTACGTACTGGTATAAGACTGCACCAGTACTATTGTAAAAACAAGTTTCTTATTAAAGGAATATAGAGAGGAATTGCAGCAGGTGGTTTTCACCCACATTGGGTTTCCACCTTATATCATGGTGTTCATGTGTGTGATGATCTATTCTGTTTTACTGCACCTGTTTACTGTTCATATGGTTAATAATGTTATGATGCACTCATTGAAGATCAACTAACTGAATCTTAAGTTTACTGGATGTAAGCTAGTTGTATTTCACACAGTCGCGTATATACGCGGATATCTTTAACTAAAGTAGCGTATATTAATTTGAGCATGAAAATGAAAGGTGTTTGATTTGCTAATATTGATTCACCAAACCACACCCCCCCACCCCCCCCCCCCCCCCCCACTAGTATTATTTCCAACATTATATATTAAATGCACACCCATGACCTTAGTTAGAAGGAAATTTGATTTCATTATGAGATATTAAAATCATGATGAAAAAGTTATATTAGTTAATAAAAATGGAAAGTTTTTTTTCACTATTTTGATTTTTTCGTTTAAATAGAAGTCTTTGAAAATGATTGATATCTTAAATTTCATTGAAGTATAAATATTTGAAAATTATGATATCCATTCATTTTAGTAAGTATTTTTTTTTCACTGTAAAAAAGTTTGATGTCATCTAACACTTTTATGATTTGGTATTCCATTAATCTATCATCGTTAATAATTGATAGTTGTAGATAGGGAAGAGGTTGGGTACTTATTATGATTCCCTTATCTACTCTTTATTTCATACTCATTAGATATTGAGAGCCAAATTTTATTCTTTTAATTTAATTTTAGAAAATATTTAATAGATTGTTCTTTTTTTCCTCCCTAATTTAAGAACCAATGGAAGGAAGACTCATCTCTTATGCATTATTGAGAAGAGAAGGGGGAGATATTACTTACATTGTGTAGGATAGCAAAAGAATGTACCGTGATTATTTGATGGTTCAATGAGGTGCTTAATGTTGTCTGTAGTGAATGTAATGATCATGTTGTGAGATTAATCATATTAGGTTGAATAAGAGAGAAACTTGTAACTTATTTCCTTCACCCTAATGGCCTTCTAACATAGCTTGGGGTCAAAATATGCTCTAGATGCCTTTGGTTATGTGGAAATTTTCTTGTATGCAACTAATTTTTTGAACCATATTCCAATAAAAGGTAAGATTTCTCATTCTTTTCATATTTTTTCTTATGGAAATACAGGTTTTATAAATGTTGTGTGTAAATGTGATTAATCATGAAAACTATAAAAACAAAAACATTATGGATTCACGAGATGTCATCTATGTTTAATTCTAGTGCATTTTTATCCATGCACCTATTGATATATTTGAATGGTTTTGCACGTCTCTCGAAGTTCGCCTCTTAAGGGATGGAATTATATAGCCTTGAATGTGGCTACCCACTCCGTGTTAAGGGTGTAGGATAAAGATGCCGCAAGTTAGTTGATAAAATGATGTAGGTAATAAGATAATATTTGAGAGCATAATTAAGGGCACAAAGAAATATGCATGTTGAATGCAAGTATTCTATAAAGAAAGAATATGCAACTTGAATTCACAGCTAAAGTGCAACAAAATGAATACGATAGTGAAAATTTCTTCAATTATTCTAAAAAACCATCCTTCTTCCAACAAAATAAGAAGAGGTGAA
>APFE031240560.1:137843-182728 GCA_000404065.3 Pinus taeda | reverse complement strand
ATTGTTCATTTATGTAATGTAAAAGAGGTTGCCCCCTCGAAGAGGCTGAATTCTAAGGCGTTGATCTATCTTTTATATCTTTTCTTGAGCTGGTTTCATAACATTATATTCTTAAAAACTACTTTCACAAGATGATACAAAAACAAAGCATTTCTAATAGTTAATTGAAACTAACTCCCCAATAGGAACACGGGATATACACGATTTTAGAGGTTTCTTACTTCAATCTTTTCTTCTTCTTGGTAATGGAGGGTAAGCTTATTGTTTGCTTTTGAGAACAACTAAATAGAAAGAAGAAGAAGAAGAGGGATTTACCTCATTATCTTTCTTTGAACTAGCCTCTTCTTCCTTCTTATCTCGATGAGGAATTTTTTCAATATCCTTAGAAGAAGTCTCTTCCTTTATGAGTAAATTGATGCTCTTTGAAGGAACTTGATCTAGATATGACTAATCTTCTTCATATATGTCTTCGTCCTCCAAGGACTTCAAAGCTTCATATTTATTATTGGGGAAGGATGTTTATGAGATTCAAATATGCTGGAATGAGGCCCCTTAGACGAATGATTCTTATGCTTCTTTGAAATTGTTTTGAATGATCCTTACTAATCATTATTGTGAGAATATGGTAGAAGGATAGGTGAAGATTGATATTCTAGATATTTTGGACATGTTTTTGCAAAGTGCCCATACTAATGGAAAAATTGCATTTTATAGGAATATGCTTAAAATCTAGAGCCCGAAGATGGGACTAGCCCTCGAAGTCAAGCTAAATCACTTTAAGGAATCCTTTTGCAAAATCCATTTCAACACAAATTCTAACACGGGAGAAGTTATTGTCCTTACCTTTAGAACTAGTAATGCATTGGCCCAATTTGTCACATATGACTTTGAAAATGTCATCACCATAAAAAAGAAGGGGAAGATAGGACATTCTAATCTAGAGAAGAGTGAAATAAATTTGCATGGTAGGATTGAAATCAAGAGTCCAATGGGAGAGAAATATTTGCATAGAGCCTATGAAATAAGTTCCATATGTATATGTCATATCCTTGTTCTTTTTACTTTCACAAATAAAAGCAAAATAACCATTTCCACAATATAAAATACCAATGAGCTCGTGATTTTCCCAATTTTTAGAGGTCCATGAACTTACCAATCAACCCTCTAATGTAAAAAAGCAACAAACATCAAATCAAGTGAAAGATGAAAGAATGGTAAGGTGTAACTTTTAAATGGCTTGCAATACATTATAAATTAACTTTAAAAAAAAAAAAAAACAAAACAAAACAAAACAAAACAACAAAAAACTCAGCAATTGTGATATGCCTTTAATGATATGCCATGTGCATATCACCACAACAATGAGTCTTATGTTATCTGTTATATTATATATTGCCCATCAGTTGAATCTGAAAGTTAATCCAATTAAATTAACTTTAAAAAAATATTAACTTGGTAGATATGATATTCTTTTAATAATATGCAATGCAGATATTAATATATGTATCCAGAATTCAACGTTATAATATATGTATCTTGTCTTTCTGGTAGTTTTCAGTGTCGTGGTCTCGAGATGAGTTCTTTGTTGGAAGATAATTCTTCCATGTATAATTTAGAAATTAGTAGCAGATTTGTAGGTGGATGTTGAGAGAATATCTCAACATCCCTATTCATATTTGGAATCGGTTGGATCTCACAAGCACCATAAATATGTGTTGTATCCATGTGATTTAAGCAATATAATAAAAAAAATCCTTTGTGTGTGTATACCTTTGTTGTTAACTTGGTATCGAAGCTTGTAGCTCTGGATTTTCTCCTTGAGGAAGGCCCGGATAGACTAGATAGATTTGAGAGGTTGTGTAATGAGTTCATTGTCATTCTGAGAACGACCTCCAGGGTTGAGGTGTTGTTGTGTGCTATCAATTCTTGAACACCAAAGGCACGCCAATAGAATTTTAAAGATCGATCTCTTTACGTGCGACAGACTTGCGATCTAATGACCGAAGGTGGAAGAAGCAAAGTCAAGCCTCTATAGGCTCATCTTGATCTTTAGCCTAACCACGCAGAGGACAACTGCATATTAGAGTAGAGCCTACTCATTTTTTTTAACTCTTGGTATATTGTCACACCTCCTTATGAGGGATACACAAAGCTCATCCGAATTACTACACCACTGCGTTTGCATTGACTGGTTGTGAAGAATACATACCACATGTTAAGTGGAACTGTGTAGAAAGTTGTGTCATAATTGAATGGTGCAGACCCCGCGAGTTTAATATAGAGTGAATGTGAATCCAATAGACCGTGTATCCCTAGCGCAAGGCATGTTCCTAAACTGAGTTCGATAGCTCCGCCATCCTCGAAGTCGATCACCCCTCCAAACAGCTCGCCAGTGGAAGCAATATCCTGTAGGAATTATTGTCGTTCGTTGGAGAAGGAAATAGAAGAACGCAATACTGTGAGCTAGCTATTCAAGTGTTGCACGTGGGCTAGCATCAAAAGGTAACAATCATAAAGTAATTTTTCACTCTTTTTATTAAAAAATAAAATTAAATAAATAAAAAATAAAAACAAACAAACAAAAACAAAAGAAAACAAACAAACAAACAAAAAATTGAGCAAATAGTGGTTGAGAAATTCAATGGGTCTCAAAAACAAACAAACAAACAAAAAATTGAGCAAATAGTAGTTGAGAAATTGATCAAAGTTCAAATGAATTTAATGCATAAAAATTTGTGGGCTTTAGTAAAAGGACAAGAACCAACACCTCAAGATCCAAAAAAATAGTTGATTGGTTGAGAAGGGAAGAGAAAGTTAAATCTATTATAGTTCTCTCTTTGTCACACTTACAACTTCATCTTATAGGCCTAGAAAAATCTTCTGAGCAAATATGGGAAAAGTTAAGTCAAATATTTGGGGAAAACGCTGTGAATGCAAAATTCACTTTGAAATTACAGATATTCAAATTTAAGATGCATGAGGGAGTATCATTGGCTACACATATAAATTATTTAAAATCACTCATAAGACAGTTGGGGTAAACTGGAACAAAAATAGAAGATGAAGATGCTAAAGCTATTTTGTTAAATAGTTTACCTTCCAATTATGATAATGTTATTTTTACTTTCTGTCAATTTTCTTCCAAATCATTAGATGAAATGGTAGTAGCTCTTTTAGCAGAAGCAAAGAGAATAAAAATAGGTGATGTGGAGGTTAACTTACAACCTGATATAGCACTATTTTCCAAGGGCAGGTTTCATAAAAACAAGAACTTAGTTAAATGTTTTTATTGCCAAAAACTTGGTCACATGGCATTGTATTATAATATTCGTGCCAAAGACCTCTTAAATGGGAAATTAAAAGAATCTACTAACTTAGATATTGTTGAAGACTTG
This sequence comes from Pinus taeda, assembly GCA_000404065.3. NCBI lineage: Eukaryota > Viridiplantae > Streptophyta > Pinopsida > Pinales > Pinaceae > Pinus > Pinus taeda. Next base: position 179,333 of record APFE031240560.1, on the reverse strand, counting down.
TCAGAAGAAAACTTTGAGGACTTCTCAGATTATGGTAGTGAAGATGAGTCCAATGCAAAACCTCTCAAACGTTTTTAAGAAATCAGTGATGTATGTTGTATCTAAGTTATATTTGGTGTAGAACCAATTATTGTACAATGTTGCATAATTCAAAATTAGTGGTTCTTGGCACTCGAAAACCCTTGAACACGTCACTAGTTTTATTGTGTTTATATTGTTATGGTTTGTTGTTCTTGGTGCTCGAAAACCCCTGAAAAACAACTACAAGCTACATAATGAGATCCATGTGTGTGAAGCAGGTCAAGTTGTTAGATCAGCTCTTGAAAATATTCAATATTCAGACCATTTTCCTAGCTACTGATGGATAGCCGAAAGCGAAATATACGATAGTTGGTGATTTGTCCGTAGGATGGTTCATCACTTGACAACTCTTATCATGGAAGCCCCGGTGAACCGAGTCATCAATATTGTTGATCTTGCAAAGTTCATCATCAATGGTCAGAAGCAGGTGTACTTTAAATGAGTCGTAAGGTAAGCTCAAAGATGTGGAGAAAGAAAGAGCGAATTCCAGATGAGTGCAAAGTGGGTAGAGTTGTTGATGAAGACTAGTGAGACAAAGATTATTTTTAATGTTATAACGTGTGTTGTAATTTTGTATGTAAGAATTAAGGGCGAGTGTTGGAAGATAATTCTTCCATGTATAATTTAGAATTAGTTGCAAATTTGTAGGTGGATGTTGAGAGAATATCTAAACCTTCCTATTCACATGTGGAATTGGTTGGATCTCACAAGCACCATAAATATGTGTTGTATTTGTGTGATTTAAGCAATATAATAAAATTGTTCCTTTGTGTGTGTATGCCTCTATTTTTAACTTCCTCTACTGTGTCATGTCTATGAATCAACTTCATATAACACGTGAATAAGTTGCATGGAATGTGAGCGACTTTTCTAAATATTTTGAAAACGATGGAATGATATGTCGTGCCAGACTAGTCTTTCTTATCACTATATCAGAATAAAAATAAATAATATTTTTTTCCTATTTTTTGCCACGTCAAAACTTTTATAGTCATAGAGCCGTTGGAATTACCTGTCTTTTTATTTAACCTGCTTCCATAATCTGATTCTTCATCTTGCCCTCACAATGAACCACATTGATTGGTTTAAAACATGTCGGTAAATATTTCTTGATGTGATTAATTCTGATTTTTTTTTATAATCAACGATGGCATGTATTGACAAAAACTAAGAGCTTCCCCTGCTTTCACATTTGAATGGACAATAAGAGTTTCCTTGGTTGAGCTTTTATGTTGCTTATAAATTTGATCTCATATTATTGATGCACTCATAAATTTCATGTTTTTCCATCTCAATTTTGATGTCACCTTGGGCATGCGATGAGGCATTCAAGCTGTGAATAAGGATAATGGAGTAAATAATGAGAAGATTCTTACTTTGTTCTCATGGTGGGGCTTGTTTCTGGCATATGTACAACTCAGGGAAAGATGGTTAGGCTCCCTCTGAAGCAGGGAAACATAAAAAGGCAGGGATTTGCTTCCATGGTCTCACCAATTCTTGCATAACTCAAAAGGTTGGAACAACTTTGGTAAGAATCATTCGTTGTTACTGCAATACTTGTTGCCCTGAGAAGGTATGTGGGGGACTTATCCGATTGTTATTGCTTTAAGAATGACAAGAAGCACAAATTGTCTTTTAGTTTTGGAATAGGATTAAACACAAAGTTTGATTAACTAAAACCTAATCTAAAAATTAAAAAAAAAAAACAAAAACAAAAAACAAAAAACAAAAAAAAAAAACAAAAACAAAAAAAAACAAAAAAAACCCTAAAAATAAAAAAATCCAAAATCTAAAGTATCCAACAATAACCAAGCTACCCTATATAAATTATGGTAAGAAGTGGGAATGTATGGAGTGAATTGTTTCCTGTGTGTGGATTTAATTTCACCTTCATGACCCCGATGAGTCAAAGTAAGGTGTCATTTGGAGAAATTGTAAAACTATGGTTAACCATATAGAACATCTAACTATGTTTGAGCATGGTTAATAATGTTAGCCATGATGATCATAGCCAAGTATCATTCAACCAAGTTCATTGTGGTTGACCATGTTGTCTATAATTGATAATGGATGAACATGTTGACCATGCTTAACATGTTGTCTATAATTGATAATGGATGAACATGTTGACCATGCTTAACATGTTGTCTATGGTTGACCATGGTTGATGAAATACATTATGTATGGCCATCGTGACCATGGTTGATTAATTCAACTTGAATGTCCTCTTTCCATAATAGTTCCAACAATTTAACATAAGGAACTGCATTACCCAATCAACATCGTGGTAACATCCACTTTGTCATCTAAAGCATTCTCAAAGGCATAGAGCAAGTTGGAGACCAGATACCCAGCAAACCTTGTAGACCACAATACGTGCTTTGGGTGCAATTCCTTTGGAGATTCTATGTGTATACTCCATCATGTTGGCTCCGTTAATGAAATAGCCCGCGACGATGGAGGTGGTTTGCGTGCCATGGCCTTGCGAGTCTCGCACTGAATGAATTTTCATTATCTCGTTCAAGGGGCCAAACGCGGCTTCGTAGCCTTTGTAGAAACATTGTGCTCCACCCAATACAACCAGGTCAATGCAATATAAACAGGGCGAAATGTTAGCATGTAAAAATATGAAAATATTAATTATTATTATGAAATTCTATATTTAAAATTAAACATGGTGTAAGATTTAGAGTTGTTTTTATTACAAATTTTGTGTGCATATAAAGTTTTAGTAAAAATGAATATTTGTTTGTCATCGTTATGTTGAATGTAATTAAACTTATTTAGCTATTTGTATTTTATAAATAAAAAATTGTGATTATTTGTGTTATTAAAAGTTTTTTTTGAAATTAAGTAGTTGGTTTCAGATTCTAAAATTTAATTATGAGCTTATTTTTTCCTCTATTCTTGGGGAGATGATCTTCCCAAATATTTTATTCCTTCGTTGTATCTTTGCACCTTTTGGGAAAATTGCTAGTTTTACTAAGATAAGACTCATCTCGAAAGCTACATATTCTAAGCTCTATCTATCATTAAATAGGGGATGAATGATTCTTTGCTTTGCATGTGCGATGTGAAAATTCTTTTTTATATGAAACTAGTATTGTCTTGCAATTCAAGTCTACTAGTATAGCGTGGTTTGAGTAGCCAAAGCCTAGAGTAGTGTGGTTTGATGTATGCTTATACTCTATCTCGTTACTATTTGTTGTTGTTAACATTGATATCTATGTTATGTTATTATTACCTTTCCTTAATAACATAAGTGGAAGTGCTAGTATAGCGTGGATTTGATTTATCAAGCACAAGTGTTCCAAGACTAGGATCATAGATCTATGTAGTGTACATAAAGTTTGAATTGCAATTCTAACAAGGGAGGTCACGAAACAGAAAGTCCCTACCCATGTATAGTGGGTTTAGATTGAACATCGTTACTATTTGTTGTTGTTAACATTGATATCTATGTTATGTGTTATTATTACCTTTCCTTACTAACATAAGTGGAAGTTCTAGTATAGCCTGGCTTTGATTTATCAAGCACAAGTGTTGCAGGACTAGGATCATAGATCTATGTATTGGACTTTAAGTTTGAATTGCAATTATAACAAGGCAAGTCACGAAGCAGCAAGTCCCTGCTCATGAATAGCGGGTTTAGATTGACAAGAATTTAATCTAATGACCCGTAGAATCTTTCCCTAAGATTTCTTCGATTAAGATATCTAAGAGTGATTTGCATTTTCCTAGCGTGGTTTTTCATAATTCTCGATAGATTAGGATATGAATGATTTTATGAGGTTGGAAAACACAACTCAATCTACAAGGTTTATATCAAAATTTCATAAAAAGAAAATTTATTTTCTCGAAGAACAAATTCCAACGAAATATTAAAATACTTCAAAATTATTTTTGGAAAAAAAAAACCATAACAAAACAAAACTTTGTTAAGGAAACGTCTTTTTCTGGTAAGCAATAAATGTGATAATTAATAATTAAATTCACATGGATTCTTTCTTTTACAATGTTAGTTCTGTAACCTCGATTGCATGACTTAAAATTTAGGAGCATTAATTTAAAAAATTCAACTCCTCTCCGTAAAACGTAGATATGTGAATGTTAAGAAGAAAATTAGGAGGTATGGATGTTTGAAATATGATTTTAAAAAATATCTCCCAATATCCAGGAACATTATCATTACTTGGCATTTAACAGTGTTTTGACGTAGTAATTTGAAAATTCTAACTCCTCTCCATAAAACGTAGTAATTTAAAAATTCTAACTCCTCTCCGTAAAACACAGATGTGCGAATAACTTAAGAAAACTTGTAAGCGTGGATGTTTGACACAACAATTATCTCCCAAAATGCAAGAACATTATCATTTGAACCGGAAATTCTCTGTATCACTTATACTTATTCTAAGTTTCTAGGCCAATTAAGACCTCATATATTTTGATTACTTTTGATTCTTTAACAAAAAAACATGGCCAATATTTAATACGTTGAAGAAAAAGTGAATTAAAACATGTATGTCAAAACTTTGTGTTTAATAATCTATGTTTTTGTAGACTGACTCATATTCCAATGTAGATCGATTAAAATAGTCCCTATTGCCTTATGGGAGGGACTAATAATAAGCCTTAGCACATTAATGGTCATAGGTAAAAGAATTTTGAATCCCTTTGGAGGAGGGCTCTCATACAATTTTTTATTGTATGACAAAGTCCGAAGGGGAAGCAATTCACTGATCTTGGGATTCATAAGTTAGTTACTTCTAAGCTTTGTGATCTACTTTATTAAGTTTCTATTTAATTATTTCTCAGTTTTACAATTTACTTTATTAGGTTTTGGTTATCATGAAAAATAAGTGTGAAATTGGAGCTAGTATCTCCGTCGTAGTCAACACAAGGTCTCAATTTCTTGCACAAATAGTGTGAGTGCCTCAATAAAGGAAAGGTAACCTTGCTCGATAATTAAATGTTAGGATATTCCAACACATAGGAAATAGTTAAGTATAACTTGGTCTAGTATAGAGTTAGGTAAAGTGTGTTTCTTTACTATGTACTTTTGTAACTTACAATCCGACGATCACGATATGTAGTGATCCGACGGTTCATTCTCTCTCGGTATACTGACACTTGATTCGTGCTTCCCCCGATTGGTCCATGATCTCTATTAAAGAGCATGGAGGTCATTTGTAGGTTAACTGTTCATGAGAGAAGCTTATGTAAAATTTCATTCTTTTATTAATAAATTTCCTGAAGTGGCCACGTTGGCTCAGACCGTGGACTGTTTCCCTCTTTGAGGGTTTTAACCACGTCAAAAATCTGGTGTATTGATCTGTGATATGTTTGTGAGCGGTGTCCTTTGGTGTTCTGTCTGAGGAACTTACCCTGTAAATTCCTACATTAAATGTCTAAATACTTGTTATGATATCCCATAATTGTGAGCTAACATGAATACAATGGGACTCCATAACCTTTTTGAAACCATGCAACATTCATCTTTGAGTAAAAAAACATTTTCACTAGAAATTTTATTAAGATTACTTTTTGTTTGTGCGTATTTTATATATTTTATTTGCACTCATAGTCTGAATCTCACTTGCTCATTTTTTATTCAACACTTCTATTTTCAAATCTATTTCCTATATTTGAGGGCAGTGAAGGAAGGAAAATTATAGACATAAATAAATTCAAATTACACGCATACACATTTTACATCTACTCAAAACATGTTTACTATTCAAAAATCTCAAAATGTTTCATTATAATTTTTAGATTTATTAAAATCATGTTTATTATTTGAAAATCTCAAAAGGTTTCATTATAAAAAAATTTCCATTGTACATTAAATATGTTTGTACAAATGTAAATAATACCCAAATGCATAATTCTATCAAAATAACTTCCTACATGAAGTCATATAGGGCCCTACTTCTACTTTACCTCGACAAAAGGTTCTTAATGCCACCCAAAATTCATCCTCAATACAACATAAGACCTTGATCCTCAGTACAACATAACACCTTGATCTCTTATTATTCATTTCTTAGTTTACGAATCATCCTCTAAATGGAAGCAAAAGTAAATTTGATTATTATGTTGGTTGATGACAGATGTAGCTCAAATAAGTGTTCTAGCCTCAAGTGGTGTCAATGAGGCTAGGATCACAAGAGCATAAAATATCTCCAAGCCCAAGTTATTATTTTGAATGGAAATATCTTAATTAAATTAATTAATTAGTTTTTAGTTATTTGCCTAAGTTTTAACTGAGGGAAATAGATTAATTAATTAGTAATAACTGAGACATGGTCAATTTCCCTCTAGAGACTTCTAGTAAAGTTTCTAAGTGATCTTAGCCATCGATTAGATCATTTAGCTTAGCATACAATTGATGCTCTCTTAGCAATCTCAACACTGCTGCTAAATGCTCAGCATGTTCTTCCTCATTTTTAGAATATACCAATATGTCATCAATGAATACAATAACAAACTTGTCCAAATAAGGACACAACACACTATTCATCAAACACATAAATGTAGTTGGAGCATTATTCAAACCGAATGGAACTACAACAAACTCATAATACCCATACCTTGTCCTTAATGCAGTCTTGAAGATATCCTTTTCCTTGATGCATACCTGATGGTATCTCAATCTCAAGTCAATCTTATAAAACATTGCTACTACCTTCATTTGATCAAACAAATCATCAATCCTCGACAATAGGTACTTGTTCTTAATCGCTACCTTGTTTAGCTGCATGTAATCAATGCACAATATGAGAGTACCATCTTTCTTTTTTATGAACAACACTGGTGCATCCTAAGACGATACACTTGGCCTAATGTATCCCTTGTCAAGCATATCCTTTAACTGTTATTTCAACTCTACTAGCTCCATAGCTCTCATCCTGTAAGGTGCCTTTGATGCTGGTGTTTCCCCTGGCACCACCTCAATAGAGAGATCCACTTCCCTGTGAGGAGGTAACTCTAGAATCTCTGTTGGAAGCGCATCCACATATTGCTACAATACAGGGTACCTTTTGAATATTTTTGCATCCTCAACATATTTTCCCTTGTCACTAAATATATTCACTACAAACATCACACAACCTTTTCTGCAACTACACTTAGCCTGTATAGCAATAACCATCCTCACTGATGTAGGCTTCTTCTTTCCTTGAAAAGTTATCTTTTCCCCACTATCATCCACACACTCAATGGCCTTGTCGAAGAAATCCACTTTGATCATGTGAAGGTACATCCATCCATACCCAAAAGCATACTGTACAATCCCAATGGTTGTACATTCAAATGTGTTGTTGTAGGCATACCATTTAACTCAAATGCACAAGCTCTTACCCAATGGTGAATTCTCTTCTTTATACCTGTAGCCCATCTGTACCAACCAAGATTATGCATCCACTTATTTTCTCAAACCACACTTAACCACCGGGTCAGGATTAATATAGTTATAGTTAGATCCAGGATCAATCAAAATAGAAACAACTTGATCACAAAGCTTACCATTCATCTCAATGATAGATTCTCGATGATCTATCTGCCTATTGTCCATAATTGCATAGATCCGAGGAATGTTGTTCAATATCACCAACTGTATGCGCCTCCTGAGCACTATAGATATGGGGTCTACCACCACTTTGATACTGCGGAAAATCCCTCTTACGATGATCCTTGCCACATATCCAACACTGTAATGGTTCTCTACCACTGCTTATAGTCTGTTGCTCTCCCTATCCTCTCTTAATTGTATTGAACCTCTTGTAAGGGACTACATTTTATTTCTCACTTTCATATTAAGGTCTTCCTCGCTTTGGTGGCCATTTTCTATTAGATTTCTCATTTCCTTCCAAGTCATGACCTCCTCCAACAATCTAGGCTCATTGAACTCAATCTGGTCTCTACATGCTATTGGAAGTCTACTGATGAATCTTTGAACCTTAGCCTTCTCCTCATTGAGGTAAGTCACATATCTCAACAACTCCAAGAACATGTTAGTATACTCATCATATGTCATAGAACCTATCCACAACTCATAAAACTCCTATCCTTGTCATAAAAGTATCTCTCCGAAAAATAATTCTTCTTGAAGAGCATCTAAAACTCATGCCAAGTCAAATTATCCTCATGTATACGTTTAAAATTCTTCACATCTTCCCACCAAATATATTATTTACCTTGAGACTGAGAGTGGTTATCTTTGCTTTCATGTTTTCTGAATAATCATGCAATCTGAAGAATTTCCTCATGCCAAGCAATCATGCCTCTACATCCTATTATTTCTTCATATCTCCATCAAAGTTATGTGCCTTTTCTTTCTTAAACTCATATGACAAGTATCCCCTATCATTCCTCCTGTAAGGATGATAACGATGACAATCATGATGTCTTTCTGAACTAGAACTAGAATAGTAGCTATGTCCATCACCTCTCCTATATGAAGTGTCCAACAACATGCCATATCTGATCGTGTCATCTCTATTCGACCTGTGACCGGCATAATACCTACTACCATATGACCCATTAGTTTTCTCCTCCTGCTCATGGCTCATCCGAAGTGGTCCCTTTCATTGTAATTCTGACAAACTCTTAAGTAGTATTGCATTAACCCATGCTTGTTTCTGTTGTTTATGCATAATTTTGTCATTGTCCACCTTACTACTCCTTATTTCTTCCTTCAAGCTTCTCAATGTATCTGCCAAATCAAAAGAGTGCCCAACACCACGCTTCTCATATGATTCATAGGGAGAGTCTTTGTAGTCTACCATCTTGCTAGTAATTTTGATATCTTTCCTGCAATGCATACTATGTCAGCTAAACCAAATCACAATAAATCAATGTACCTTAGTATACTTCGGAGAGGATACCTTGTTTTCAAGATCAACAAATCAACATGATACACGTACAATATAATCATTACAACATATAAAATATAACACTTAGGCATGTAACCATATGTCCATCATTCTAGCTAGAGTCCAATCATCAATGCATGAACATATCAATTACACATACAATGACCTCGTGCATGAAAACACAACCATTCATTGAATATTGATCATACACAAACATAAACAACATGTACCCAATCATACACCTATGACAACACACTTCACACAACAACATCCTTACTCCCATGGCGACATCACTACGATCATGACCAACACCATGCATATGCAACAAGAATTTAAGGATGAATGACACATGTGCAACCAACATGAATTCATGACAAACACATTCAGCCAAGGAGAGCACAACCACTCTTTGATACCAATTTGTAACCACCCTCCTCCCACATCTACCCAAGTAACTGACCAACTAGGGTTAACATGCGACAAGAGGCTACTATGATGTGAATTAACCTACTTGGCGATCTTAATGAAATGCAATCAATGGAAACACATCAACCATACCTTATACATCAACAACAACATCCCCAGGAGACATCCCAGCCACTCAGGCATCCTGCCCCTGGTTCCCACTAACCTTTTAGACCTCTTGACCTCCATACACTCTCATGCTATGGGTATTCCAACATCTAGGGACCTCTAGACGCTCTCACAGACCTGCATGCATGTATCCAGGGACTTTTCCCAATAGACCTGTGTCAGTGTCTTCAGAATTTAAGGCACTTTTCGAGCCCTTAATTGCAGCCACTGCCCAGAACTTGTTGTAACTTTTGGAATCCAACAAACACATGACGAAAAGACCAATAAACCAAAAATAAAAATTAGTACTAGACCTGATCATCCCCAAACAAGATTGAAATTATGTCAAACACTTAGCTTTAATGCAACCTACAGGTCTAGGATACAAGACAAAGCATGAATGATTGAAAACTCTTATGAAACATGACAAGAAGGATCACCACCATCTCCCTTGAATTGTTATGACATCAATTAGGTCTTGCATCCATCATTTTAACATTTACAAGTAAATACATGAAATAACCATGACATGAACTAGTAAATTAACCATACTTATAACCAGCATAAAACCATGGAACTAACATAGATATAACAACCATTAAATCCACATATAAACAAGTGCAAAAGAAAGTGAACTTAGCTTTACTTAATCATAGGCAAATCCGACCAGGTTCTGGACTTCCACGTACCACCTGACCATAGACATGGTTGAACCAAATCTTTCTTTCTGCCAGCCACCCCCGTGCCATATTCCAAGCATGAATCTGGGATCTCATGAATAAACCAATCCAAGAACAACCAAGGGAATCCATAGGTTAAACAACATCCGCCCTCACCAAACTATGATCACACCAAAATCGGTGCTCTGACAACAAAAACGAACTAATCTTGGAATGCCATCTGAAATCCATCACTATCCTTGAGGAATTTTTCATCTCCTTATCTCTTAGGCTTTACCACAATCCAATCCCGGATAACTAGGCCCTAAGATGAGACCAGTCTCTTAGGATTTACTGCAATCTAAACTCGGATCACTAGGCCCTAAACCAACACTCCTCCCTTAGTCTTTACCGTGTATCCCGCCAAAACCAGTCAAGGATTCCTAGGCCTTTGGGAATGAACCTTGAGACCACCTCTTCCCTAGATTCTGAAATTCAACCGACAAATCCAAAGCTCAAAACTGAGATAAGCATCCCAACACACCATGGCATCCAGAAAGGGAAAGGATAGGACGAAAACCACTATCATAACCCAACAAAACCATGCCACCGACAATGAGAGAACCATACACCAACACACAAAACCATTCATGTCAAAATCAGCTAGGAAATCACATGTGCAATATGTTACCTGTAAGTATTCCTCCTGAAATTGTTGGATCCTGCTCTTCCTTGCTTGATCTTTGTTTTCCTCTACTTTCTTTTCCTTCCTTTATACTAAGCTAGAGTGCTCCAACAAAACTCTAAGTGACCAAGAGTGAGAGAGAGAGAGAGAATAATAAGAGAGCTTCAAAACTTGAATTGACAAAAGGTTACCAACTGATCCTCAAAATCCTTTTTATTAATGAGGCCTCTATTTTCTTCATTTTGCATTATTTTCCTTCCATTTCCTCCTCACATGCAACCTATGACCTTTCACCTTACTTTTCTCCTAATTTCCTTTATTTTCATAAAGAAATGTGCCAAAAATGTGTTTTTGCCTTTTAATGCCTTTGCCTTAGCCTTTCCATTTTTCTTAGCCATAAACACATCCAGTGATTCCCATTAGGATATATTTTCCCAACATTCAACTTGGAATACGTGTCCCTTAATATGGTCTTATTTTTTCTTTATTAACCTTTATTACATGAACTTTTCACGAGGGTCGTTACACTTATGGATACATATTTTTCTTTCATGGGAAATATCAAATATATAGTTTTCTTTTTCTTGTTTTTTTCTTAGCACACTAGTAGTTGCGCATTTTATAACCCATTATAGATCAAATGTGTAAGCCTATGTGAGTAAAACTTATCAACTTAACATATGTAGGCAACACTTATTAGCTTAAACCCATATTAATAGGGATAAAATCCCTCAAAGTGCAAACCATTCCAAAAAATGTTTTCACCTTAGGGGATTCTCTCTCTATATATGTGTGTGTGTGTGTGTGTGTGTTATGTATTAGCTCGATGTTGAGTATAAGAGGAACTAGATGTCTCCCTCTTACTTAACATCATATCATTGAATTTTTTTAACCAATATTTGTCTTACCTTAGGATCCATCATGTGCCAAGGGGGCTTGAAACCCTCAAGGTGAAAGCCTTCACTCAAGTTTTTTCAATCTAAAGGAATTTTTCATCTCAAGGAACTTGATCCTTCTCCTCACGTGATATATCTAGAGTCAAAATGGATCTACATTGGTTCCTTTTGTGTGTGTGCGTGTGTGCATGCCATGTGTTAACTCGATGTTGAACATGGAAGGAATTATGCATCTCCCTCACACTCAATGTTGAACATGGAAGGAATTATGCATCTCCCTCACACTTGATGTAGAAATCTCTTATAGGATGAATAATAAACATTTTATCTATAAATGACATTTAAATATTGTTTTATGTGATTTTTTTAGAAAACTAGGTACCAATACCATCTTGAGTATGGAAGGAATTACACTTCTCCTTCATATTGGGCTTACAAACCTTTAACTTACATGGACATAAATTAATAGCCTATTAATTTTATAGTAAAAAAAATCATGAACACAAAATGATACTAAAATTCAAGAGTTTATATGGGGTGGCAGGAGGAGAAGATTCTCTTAAATCCTGATGGAACACAAGAAATAAAATTACTCATGGTGGCTGGGCCAAAAAATGGACAATCTCACAGAAATGTATAGGCTTCTTCTAGGTCTCCAATTGGATAAAGATAAAGATGTCTCTAAGTTACTTATCACAGGGGAATCCCTTATCACTATTAAGCACCTTTAAAAGAGTTCCCTCCCGAAGAAACACCATCTATACCTCCTTAGAAAAATCAATACTACCCTATAATCATTCTCTCAAAAGGCTTATTACCACATTTTAAGAAGCCAAAACAAGCAGGAAGATACACAAGCTAATCAAGCCTTCCTTCTTGAAGTAGGTCAGTATGAGATCAACAACATGTTAGGTTGGAAAGTTAATCCATTAAGAATTCCACTCAATATAATTGTCCCTCTCTCATTGTTTTTCTAGTTGGATATATGCACCATGAGAATTATTTTTCAAATATTTCCAAAGCCCTCCTCTTTGTGCCCCTTGTCTCCTCCTATATATGCAAATATTCACATAACATTTGGCGTAAGGATCTTGTCATTAAGGCTGAGGTGGCAGATTGTGGATATGCTCATGCACCCACTTACCCCTCACATGTGGCATCTTATGAAGTTGGACAATCCATAATTCCTTCCTTCACCTTCATTCCAAGTTCTTTGATGGATACAGGGTGGGGAAAGTTAACGAATTTCATGGTTGATTTCATCCTTTAGGTCTGGGAAGTCACTAGTGTAAAGGTGGCATTCATGGTTGGTGTTAATATGATAAGGAAAAAAGTATCGGTTCAAGGGTGTGCCCTTGAGAGTTGATACAACCCTTTTGCTAGCCAGTGGGCTCTCCACACCTCTCTAAACTCCATCGATGCTTAGAATTCTTTCAATCCTATGATTATTCTGCTCGGTGTTGTGAATGTCGTCCGACTTGTCTCATTCAAATCAGAAACGTGGGGAATTGTCTTGTCTTTTCTTGGCTCATTTTCCTCCCTCTTTGGAGTAAGAAGTTGGGAATGTTTCCCCTCTGGGGTGTCAGTTCCTTTTCAAAAATATCAAGCTATTAGGTTGGAAGTTTTGCCAGTTGGTGCTGAATTTATCATCTCTGAATTTGGGGCTTTTGTGCCACCCTATGTGCATCTTGTAGCCTTCTTCGTGGAAAGAAGTGGTATTGTGTTGGGTACATATTCGTTGGTGTAGCTTCATGCATCCAAGGTCTTGTGAATTTTTCATAGTTATAATTTATCGTGTGTAAATCCTACCTTGATTGGTACCCTTAGTTGTATTCTTCTTTGTTTTATTAGTTGGAAAACTCCCTCCCTTTTTTCCAACTTGTCTCTTGCCCTATGCCGACAAATTATGGGTTGCCTCTCTGTGCGAACAACTCCCCTAGCTCAAACATATCCCCTCCTATTTCCAAGCTCTTTTTTCTCCCTGTCTATGATATATAGTCACTCTTTATATACGTTTTCTTGTTCCAACACTCGATTTTTGTCCCTTATGGAGAACAAAGACTATTCTTCTTCTACCTTGGTTCATGCAAGCCACTGCAATTTTTGTTCACGTCCCCCTATCGCCTGTCAATATGAGAATGACAAACTTCGTCAGTAGGTTTTCAAGTAGTCAAATAATATTCTCTTTCTGATAAATGAAATGAAAAAACTATAGGTAAAAGTAAATCAACTTGAAGATAAGCCTGACATTATTCGTTGTTAACTCGCATAATTGCAATCTCAGAGTAACTATGGGGAACATCACAACACAACGAACAACTCTCATATTCTCCCTTTGGATAAGATGGCAATCATCCCTCCTCCATGACTTATGGTTGCATCTTGTAAGAGTGTTTTGTTGCATGGTTAATTTTCTTGTTCCTACAACTGTAGTATTGTAAGCAATATTTATGTATATGATAGCTTGATAAAGGAAGTTTTTGAATTTTCTTTCATGTTTTTTAGTGAAGATTTTGTATATTAGAGCCAAATGTAAGATTTATTCGTTGTAAGTAGGTTAATATTTAGTGCCATAATTACTCATATATATATATACACACACACACACACACACAAATAACTAATTTAATAATAAACACAAAGTGAAAAATATGTTTATTTTAAAACCTAAAATTTAATAAAAACTAAGAACCCCTAGCGATAGATGAGATTACGACTGCAATAAAAGAACAGTGGGCAGAGCCTGTTGCAGGCGGTGACTGTTCAAGCGGTTCCTGCATAAAAAGATGCACGAAGGAGGACGGGTTTAGGGCACGTGTGAGGAGCTACTGACACAAGGATTGACTATGCGTAGCAACAGTGCCATGGCCCCAAGAGGGGGCATCGACCATGACGCTCCCCCTCCTCCTGAACTATCCGCGTTCTGGAAATTGGTAGCAGCATGTAATAAACGGCTAACAAATGAAAACCAGCAGAAGTTCATCAAAAGAATGGAAACCATTCCCGCAGTAGCTCTATCGACTGAAGAACCCTGCAGATCGGCCTTGAACTTAGCATAATGAGGACTTATTGGGTAGTTCACCAGGCTATGGCCCTCACCTAAAGTTGTAGATGCCTGGGTGCAAAGGAACTGATGACCTATTGTCAAGGAAGGAATCAAAATCCATTTCGTCGGCAAAGGCTTCTTTGTCTTCGTATTTGAATCGATAGAGGATAGGAAGCTCATATTCAGAAATGGCCCATATTTCATGGGCCCTCAAGGTTTGTACCTAAATAAATGGACACTGAACTTTGATCTGACTCAGGATGTTCCCTCGATTGTTCCAGTCTGGGTGCACTTGCCTCATTTACCATTGCACTGTTGGAATCCCAAATCTATAGAAACCATAGGAAATAAACTCAGCAAATACATCGATTGAGTAGAAAGGAGGGATCAGTACTCATGCGCGATAATCTGTGTTGAAGTTGACTTGGAGGAAGGCCTCCCTGCAGCTATAAAGCTCACGGTGGTTGATTGGTCTCACATTCAAGTATTAGATTACAAGAAACTCCCACTTAAATGTTGGAATTTCCATGGCTATGGGAACTTTGCAAGGCATTATCAAAAGAAACCATAGGATGAGGCAGAGAACTTGAAAGGAGAACAATGGACACACGTTCAGAAACCAGCATTAGCTAAGTAGAACAACAAAACCAAAGGGAAAGGAGTGTCCACGGGGAGTGGTGCCCCACCCTCAACACAAGGGGAGGGGAGCTCGATCCTTCCAAGAGCAAACATTTCCACCAATCCATTTGAAATACTCAGTACACCAGAAAAAATCCTAAATCAAGCAGATGAAGAGGACGAACATCATGCCACTACTATGGAATAAGATAAAAAGGCAAGAGGAAATAGACCCTCTCCAAACCGGAATCCCAAGAGGTGCCCCTAACCCCCCATCCTACACATATGTGACAAGGAAGAAGACTACAAAGATATCTGGATCCTCAGAAGATGAGACAACCGAGAGGCCTTCGAAAAGAGCTGGGAGGAAATCTCACAGAGAGGCAAGAGAAGAAGAGGCAAAGAGACAAAAAATGCAAGGAAACCAGCCCACGATTGAGATGTCCATCGACAAAAATACTAGAACCAGGCCTCCCAAGGGAGGGACGGTCCCTCCCTCTACTAGTAAATAATGCAATTAGTCTCTTGGAACTGTAGAGGTCTAGGGAATCCCTTAAAAGCTGAAGCAGTGAATAACTTCCTGAAATTAGAATTTACAGAGATATTCATGCTCCAAGAGACTAAAATATAAGGGGATGGCATTCTTGATCTCAACAAAGTAAAATGGAGAAAAAACAGCAGACAAAGCAGTAAATGCAAGGGGTACATGTGGTGGGCTTGACACCCTATGGGAGGATGACAAATTCCAACCTGAGAGCTCCTTCCAAACACAACACTGGATTTACACTGAACTCTAGTACCTTGTTAACAAGATTACCTTCACCCTCTTCAACCTTTATGTCCTTGTCCTCTATGCAGAAAAGAAAGAATGTTGGCAAACCCTATCCGATTTCCTTAATGCTTATTCCCCCAAGAATATAATTCTAGCCAGAGACTTCAATCTCATCTTCGATCCAAAGGAAAAAAGAGGAGGTACCAGTAGCAGGGACCACTGCCTTCTCTTTGTGGAATATCTAATTCAACAATGGGATTTATTGGACTTTAAGCCAAAAATAGGGCTATATACTTGGTCAAACAATAGAACTGGGGCAGAGCACATATCAGCCCGGTCGAACATATTTCTACTTTAGATCACCTTCCTCTCCGAGCAGATGATCATCTCCACCAAAATTCTGACAAAGTTGACTTCTAATCATAAGCCTATTCTTTTGTTGTTTGAAGAAGAAGAAAAATTAGGCCCATCCCCTTTTGGTTCAGCCTTCTCTAGTCAGACAGGGAAGGGTTTATGGACAAAGTCAAGAAGGCATGGTCCACCCTTGTTCTTGGTTTTCCCAGCTATGTGTGGGAACAAAAGTTAAAGGCCACCAAAAAAACCTTGAAAGAATGGATAAAAAAGCCCTCTGACTCCCCCACTACGCATAAAAAACAGAACATCAAGCAACTGCATGACTTGCAAATGGATATGGAATAGCAAGACATTACCTGCTAAAAAATTTGAATGAGCAAGAACTCCAAATTGGCATTCTACGCTCATTTAGAAAGGAGGAAGAATCCTTGAGGCTCAAATCGCGTAACCTCTGGCTTGCTTTTGGAGACAAAAACCCAGCCTTCTTCCACAAGCAAATCCGATCTCGTCTTTCTAGAAACCGCATTGCTGAAATCACCTCATCGAATGGGGTTGTCCTCAAAGACACAACTCTATTAAAAGAGGCTGCAACCTCTCATTTCCAGCAACTGCACAAGGAAGAAGGTGCAGAAATTGAAGAGGAATCTCAAGACTTCCTCTCTCACTTTCCAAGACTGGTTAACGAGGAGGATAACTCAAGACTCTTGAAGCCCTTCAGTCAAGACGAAATTAGCAATGTCATTTGGAAGATGGAACCAGACAAAGCCCTAGGACCTGATGGGTTCTCCATTCATTTTTATAGAATATGTTGGTACATTATCAAGGCTGATCTATTTTGAATGATAAAAGGCTTCCTCCAAAAATCCAAGGTTGGAGGAAGCACAAACTCCACTTTCCTAGCGCTAATCCCTAAAGAAGTGAACACAGTGCCATTTGACCGCTTTAGGCCAATATCGCTATCCAATGCATCCTATAAAATCATCACCAAGTTACTTGCAAATAGAATAAACTTGTTGTTGGAAAAACTCATCTCTCCCAGCCAAGGTGGGTTTGTTAAAGGTAGAGATATCCTGCACAATGTGATTCTGGTGCACGAAATCATTAATTCCAGCCAACAGCGTCAAGAGAAATGAATGCTCATTAAGTTGGACATGGCGAATGCCTTTGACTGAGTAAGGCATTCTTTCCTCCTCCAAGTTCTTTCTGCTTTTGGTTTCTATTCTGATTTTATAAAATTTATTAAAGCATGTATAGGAGAGCCTTGAATAGCTCCTTTAGTAAATGGCAGGCTGACTAATTACTTCAAAGCCTCGAGGGGCATAAGGCAAGGTTGCCCTCTATCACCCTTCCTGTACATTTTGATGGAAGATTCATTGAGTCGAAAACTGACAGCAGAGAAGTTAAAGGGGACACTCCCAGGCATTAGGACGATAAAAGGAACAATCACAATCAACCACACCTTGTTCACCGATGAATTTCTCCTTATGGGAGGTGCCTCCCTTAAAATAGCAAGGGCTTTTAATGAAGTTATCCAAAGTTTCTGCAGAGTATCTGGAGCTCTAGTCAATAGGAGGAAAAGCGTTGTGTATGGTTGGTTAGTAGACCAACAAACTATTCACCAGATTTCTCAAGCCCAAGGCTTCACAGGCTATGCCTCTTGGGACAAACTCAAGTACCTAGGTCTGTCATTAACATTGGGAACTAGTAAGGCCCTTCATTGAATGGAAATTATCAGCAAAATCAAGGAAAAAATGATTGCATGGGGCAACCAGTGGCTTACCGGGAAGCTTATCCTTGTAAAATTTGTTGTCTCCTCCCTTCGAATCTATCATGCTTCCTTTCTTTTAGCTCCAAAAATGATCACCGAACAACTATCTAAGTTGATTTGAAACTTCCTGTCACAAGGAGGAAAAGGGAATAAAAAAAAAAATCATCTAGTAAGTTGGGACAATGTGAAAAGGCCTCTATCAGAAGGCAAGCTTCAAGTAAGAGATCCCGGGTTGTCCAATCTGGCCATGGGAGGAAAGATTCTCTGGAAAATCTTCTCAAGTCATCGACATCCAATAAGTCAAGTTCTAATTAAAAAATATCTGCATAGGCTCTCTATAAACAATATGGTTGAAGGAGTTGCCTGCAAAGGAACTACTCTATGGAAGCTATGCAACTGAGGCTGGGAGTTCTTTAAATACTATCTCTACAAAATTCCTAGAAACAGAAAAAGAATTGGGATGTGGGAAGACAAGATAATGGGCCTTCAACCTCTAAAATTTGCCCCTAAAATTGCAAATTCGCGTGATTGGCTTATTCAGAATGGCATCCACAAGCTGGCTAATATTTCCTCTTGGGATTCTTGGGGGAATTGGAGCGACTAGGCTTTCCAACGCCTCCCTGATAGGCTGATTCCTCAACTTCACCTCTTTTGAACAATTATCTTAGGTATGGCTCCAATGTATCTTCATTCAAGGGACAAGTGGGGTTGAGGTAAGACTGGAGCTTACTTAGCAGCTCAGGGATTTGTAGCTCTCCAAGAACACCATCCATAGATCCACTCCCCTTTGCTTTGGCAGCATGTATGGGACCCCTTTGGCCTCCCTAAGATTAACTTCTTTAGCTATATTCTCATGCACAGAAGGGTCCTCACTGGAGATGACTTAGAGAAGCGTGGAATTATAAGACCCCATAGATGCCCTCTCTGTTGTTCGGCTCAAGAAACAGGTTACCACCTTTTCATTGACTGCCCCTATAATAAAGAAGTATGGTCTCAAGCAATGTTGGGGCTCAAAACTGAAATACCATTGCATCTCTCAGTGGTTAGTCTATTTGCTTCCTGGAAAGAGTGCTCCCCTCACGCACTAAAGAGAAAATCAATGTGGGCCAAAATATGGTATGCAATCCCAAAATACATATGTTGGGAAGTGTGGTTAGCTAGGAATGAAGCCATCTTCATAACAGATTATAAAATCCCAATGTAGTGGCTACCAAAGCCAAAGCACTATTGCTGGAAACTTATGAGAATCGTCCTCACAAGCAAGACAATGCGCTCCTCCCTGAAGAGATCAACTAGCTAAGTGAATCCTTGAGGTGTGTCAGCAATAAAAAGAACCTCTTCTTGCCCTACCCCAATCCATAGTGGAGGCTTCAAACCTCTGAATTGGATTTCCAAAAGTGGTGGAAAAATCAGGGCAAAGTTACGATATTCTTTGACGGAGCCTCCAAAGGAAACCCAGGGATATCAGGAGCAGGGAGGAGTAATCTACTCCCCAGATGGGCACAAAAGAGACAACTTCAACTAGGGTTTAAGACTGAGCACTAATAACCAGGTAGAGATTCTTGGACTACTCAAAGCTTGCCAACTAGCCTAGGGAAACATAGGAATAAACCTACAAGTCTTTGGGGATTCGGAAATCCTAATAAAAATCCTCAACTCAGATGATCATCTTAATAACCCAGCGCTCAACAAAACTCTTGAAAGACTAAGGAAAGTCTTGCAGAGCTTCACTACCACTTCATTCTACCACATCCTTCGAAGCCTGAACAAGGAACCCGACATAAGGTCAAACATGGGTTGCCTCTTAGCCCAAGGTACCCTGTCAAAGAATAATGAAGCACTAGGATGGCACCCAATGCCTTAACATATAATTCTGACCTGAGCGAGAACAGTCACTGGTGGCAATGACTCCTGGTTTTGCTGCCACCACGATTGCCCAAAATCTGGTGTAGGCTTCACTCTATACTCCTATAGCTCACACTCTGTGGCAACTACGCTATAACATTGGCATATTTTTAACATATATCTCGTTTTTGTGTCTCAGATCATATAATGCAAAGATCACATTATTCCATTGACACTTTTGTAGAGGCTCGGAGCTCCTCTGCTATGGACTAAATTAATATTCAGAGGCTTGTTTCAAGTACAGTATGACATCACCTGTATGGCTCGTCCATATCATAGCGGCATATCCCTTAAGACTCAGAGCACATTTCTTGTAGCTCGCATGCAATAAAGTGGTTTTTTGCATTTACTTATGATGGCAGTGCTTAGATTTCTTTGCTCCAGCTTCAAAACCAGAACCTTAAATCGTGCTATCTCATCACACATTCATCTAAACAATGAGATAATGAAGATGCCCAGAAAACTTGCAGTTACTTATGATGGCAGTGCTTAGATTTCTCTGCTCCAGCAACAAAAACAGAACCTTAATTTGTGCTTTTCCATTGTTCTCATTCATATAATCAATGAGATAATGAAGATGCTCAAAAAAAAATTAATAACAGAAGACTCGCCTTATCCCACCAAAGATAATTGGAACTAGATATGGTGTCTCCCTTTTCTTTTGTGGGCTTTTACGCATTGACCAAGGATCTTTGTAACCACGCCAGAGTATTTAAGCTGGTTCTTCATTGAATGGTCGATGGATCCATTCGAGCTCTGTCGAGACTGAATCCCCTGAATTAATGACTAATACATTATGTAATAGTGGTATTAAGCTCCGACCCAACTTTTTTGTATAAATAAAATTCAATCATTCTTATTTATATATATGTATATGTTGTAAGATCTATAATTTCAAAAAATATTTGAATTAATATATTTTATTCGTTAAAAAAAATGGATTTTAATATTCTTTAAAGATTATTTAATTTTTATTTTAAAAAAAAAAAAAAAATGTTTCTCATTTTAAAATATTTTGGATTCTCAATATTAATCCATTCCATTTTATGAAAATTAATTCATATAAAATTATTTTATTTGAATCATTTACCATTATAATAAAACAAGTATTTGACGGAGCATGTGAAGCAGACTTGTCTCCGATTAATGCTACAGGCGCACAGTCGTGGAGATCATCGACGAGTGACCGGTTAACACAACATTCGGGGAGTTGACGGAAATGACGGGCTGACGCGCAGATCAGACGAATAGTCAGCGAGTTCGGTTAGAAGATAGCGTGGGACAGTCGAAGTCCGGACCAAGAGAAGCGAAGAGGACAGTGCGATAACAGAACGACAGTTCGGTGGACGAATAGGCACACGAAGCGGTGGCGATATAACTGTTCGGTGGACGAATAGGCACACGAAGCAGTGGCGATATAACTGTTCGGTGGAACCGAACGACAAAGGTCAGCAACGCGGCAAAGGTGTGGATGTCCAGTGAGGAAGACTGCGGATCCGATACTTCGGACAGTTAAACTGAATTATCTGTCGGTCGGAGTATAGCGCTGGCAGCGGTTCTGTTGGTCCGAACGAAGGGTCACGCAGAGAGGCTGCGGTATTGATCGTTTGGTGAGGTCGAACGACAGAACGTCGCGGACGGGTGACTGTTCGGACAGTTAAACAGAACTGTCTATCGGTTGGGGTTATAGTGCTGGCAGTCCACATAACGCACAGGTGGAACGACGTGAGGACGTGGACCTGTGTAATAAACAGTTACACAATATTATATAATGGTTAAATCCCAGATGGTTAACGGTTAAGCCGCAGGAACGCAGCCACAGGATCGCAGATGGTTAACGGTTTGGGGATCAGGACAGCGACATGACGACAGATCAACCGCGGAAATCGACAAATGAACAAGAATCCACCGACATGGAGGGACAACTAATAACGGACCTCGTGGACTACACTGAGGACCCGTTGGAGGGACAACAGATTTTTCAAAACCCTAGTCTACCTACGTCGGGCTTCGATCTACCTCTAGCGGAAGGGTCTCCAGCACAGGACTTTTTTCCGGTGGCTTCATTGCCGGCTCCCTCATCAACTGACATCGGCTTGCAGGCTCCGCCTCGCTCCCCTGGATCTGCTCACATTCTTTCCACTCTTTCATCTGATTCTCTGCTTTTCGGCCCTATCTCTCCCCTGCAGCCTGAATCGAAGGAAGTTGGCCCTACCGCACTCCAGCAGCCCGAAGCCCATGAGAATCGAGGAGTGTTTGAACAAATCCCTAATCCGATTTCTGGGATAAAAACTTCTGGTTTCTTCGGCACCCCGTCAGTTAGTGTAAACCCTCCAAACCCCCCATCTCAGAATAGGGATTCAAATCCGTTGGTTGACCACCCATCTGCTCCCCGCTCGAAGAAACGAAGGTCCAAGTGTGTTAAGGTAACCTCAAAAGACATCACGGTCAACTTCGGCAGCCCGATGGATTTCGAAGAAACCCTGATGATTGCTCGCACGGTGTTGGTGGGTCATGTGCGAGGTCGCACATACACGGCAGATCATTTGAAACGATGGGTGAAGGAAATTTGGGAGGGAAAGTTCTCACCGATGCCAGAAGTTGAGGTGTTGCAAAGGGGATGGTTCTCCTTACACTTCGCACACGAGGGGCACACGGATGCTGTCCTAGAGAAATTTTGGCATATAGAAACTGCTCCAGTTCTTTTGAAGCGTTGGACCCCGCTCTTTGATCCCGAGCGAGAACAAATTGCTGCAGGGCCTCTATGGGTAAAGTTACCTGGATTACCTCTGCAATACTAGAGAGATGAAGCATTTACCAAAATTGGTAATGCCTTGGGAAAATAACTGGACCATGATCGATCATATAAGGACTCTGGAAAGAAGTCGATGGCTCGTATCCTGGTGCATCTGGACACCAGAGACGGATTGGAAGAGAAAATTACTCTCAAATTGGGAAAGTACAAGCGATCTCAGATTCTGGATTATGAGGGTGTCCCATTCCGCTGCAACCGATGCCATCAAGTGGGACACCTTTACAAGGAATGCCCATTGAATAACAGACAGGACAGCTCTCCAAAGGCCACGCCAATCCCATCCAGAAGGAACGCTCCTCTCATTCACCATTCGGATCTGAAGCAAGCTGTACCTCTAATAGATCGAGTGGATCCGGTGCAGAGCATGACGGACGTGCCCTCTCCTCCCATGACTCGGGCTCGTGCGGCCGCGACAGCAGCATTGGCATCGGGCATTAATCCTATCCCTGTCCCTATCTCTCATGAACAGTCTATTGAATTTTTAAATTCAGTAGCTGTATCTAGGACGCATTGCACATCTCCGCCCTCCTCCCCCTCCTCTTATGAGTTTTCGATTGAGCCCCAAAGCTCTGTATCATGCTCTATGGTACATTGCCCTATTCCACCTCCTCCCCTGGTCTCCTCCACTGCCTCTCCCTCTTTGATCAGATCCCCCTCCCCTCCATCCGATGCATCCCCCCGAAGTATTCCCCCCCATCCATACTCCCTTTGCCCTCGGACATCTCATGTGGAACACTCTGAATCTCAGATTGGGCTGGGTATTATCGCCCCGTGTTTGGGATCCATCTCCACTCGAGGCAGAAAATCCGATCTTAACAAAGCTATTAAACGAGCTGGTGCGGAAGTTGCCTCTGGGCGACAATCCACCATCGACGGGGTCCTTAGAGCTTCAAAACCCCCAAAACGGGGTCCCTCATGAAGTGTCTCTCTTTCAACTGCAGGGGTTTGGCTAGTTCCCCCAAAAAACTAGCCTTAAAACGACTTTTTGAGGTCGAAAATCCTGATATCATCCTCCTGCAAGAAACCTTGGGATCAGTCGAGAATATCTCTCTCATTCTCAGCCACATCTCGACTCATTGGAACTACATTGCCTTGGATGCAAATGGCAGATCAGGGGGCTTGGCGATTGGCATCAACCCAAAAACCATTAGATTGGATTCATCCTGGGGGGGTCCAGGTTTCATGGGAGTTGATATATATTCCGCTGAGCTAGGGCAACACCTGCGCATTGTCAATGTATACGGGCCTTGTCAGCAGAGGGAAACCTTTTGGAGACAGCTCCTCAGCAGAAGACTGATGGCTCATGACCGTATTATCTTGGGAGGTGACCTAAATTTTTCAATGGGATTCAGAGAATCTTGGGGCTCTAGGGCACAGATTGATCCCATCTCGGACTTCATGAAATCCTTCCTGGAGCAAAATGACTTTATTGACATCCCTATGATGAAGGTTCTCCCAACTTGGAGAAATAGAAGGATTGGTCCAGCCGCGCTTGCTCGCAGACTCGATCGTTTTCTGCTGAAGGAACCTCTGATCCACCATCTCCACAGATACAAGCAATGGGTAGGACAAGGAGGGATCTCTGATCACTCTCCTATCATATTGGAGATTATGGGACCCCTTCCCAAGCCAAAAGCACCTTTCAAATTCAATCACCTATGGCTACAGGACCAAAGCTTCACTAATTTAGTGTCGGACTTTTGGAAATCCCACCCTATAAATCGGGAAGCATCGATGGCAAGGGGTTTTGTTAAAAATTTGACAGAACTCAAGCACATTGTTATAGAGTGGGCAAAACAGAAGAAGAAAAGAGAGGATGAACAACTTATCAGAATGGAAGAAGAGCTCAAAGCCCTACAGGATGATAGGAATCTGGCATTTGGAACTATGGAGGACAAGGCTCGGTTCATTGATCTAGAGAACCAAAAGCATCATATTCTAAAGCTCAGGGAGGGCTCTCTCAGACTTCGGAGCAGGGCAATCTGGCTCAAAGCAGGGGATGAGAACTCTAGATTCTTTCACAACTACGCAAAGGGAAGGAAGATGGCAAATACTATATGGAATATCCCTCTGCCTGATGGAGGATTGGCGGACACCTTCAATAAGCTCTCTCATCTTGGTACCTCACACTTCAGAGGTATATACGAAAATCCAGCAGGCACCAATCTGGCGGAAATCATCAGGGTGGCATCTCATCTCCCTAGATTTGCAAATGAGGAGGATTGTGACCTGCTTACTGATCCTGTCACAATGGAAGAGCTGGAACATACTATCAAATGGTTTCAGAAGGAGAAGAGCCCTGGACCTGACGGATGGACTATTGAATTTTACTCTGCGTTCTTTGAGATCATTGGAGAAGACATTCTGAAGGTGGTGGAGGAAAGCCGAACTTCAGGGCAGATCTACCATGCTATAAATTCCACCTTCATTGCCCTCATACCCAAATCTGATTCCCCTTCATCTTTCGATGATTTCCGGCCCATATCTCTCTGCAATGTCCTCTACAAAATCATCTCCAAAATCATCGCCAATAGGATCCGGCCCATTCTGTCAAAACATATCGCCCCTCAGCAGTTTGCCTTCCTTGAAGACAGACAAATCCATGAAGCGATTGGATCTGCCCAAGAAGCTATTCACTCCATCTGGACCAATCGGCTTAAAAGTATTCTTCTCAAGATTGACCTTTCAAAGGCCTTCGATCGTGTGAGTTGGCTCTACATCAAAATGATCCTCATTCATCTGGGCTTTCCCCTCCCCTTTATCAATTGGATTATGGCATGTGTTACTTCCCCTACCTTCAGCATCCTTATCAATGGGGCCGCCTCCCATTTCTTTCATTCCGAAAGAGGTCTTCGACAAGGCTGCCCTTTGTCACCTCTTCTCTTCATTCTGGTTATGGAAGCTCTGAGTCGTCTTATTATCTCTGCAAAAAGGGATGGAGCCATCAAGGGACTCAAAATATCCGAGGATTGTTATCTTACCCATCTGCTATTCGTTGACGATGTGCTGATTATGCTAGATGGCAGCATACAAGATACCTCCTCATTCAAAAGGATTTTAAAACTATTTGCACATGCTACTGGAATGGAGATAAATCAGTCAAAATCTTCCATCACTCTGGTCGGTACCTCGGTAAATGAATCTTTTGCTGCTAGCCAAGCCTTTCCTTTCTCTACCCAACCGCTGGATAGAGGGCTCAAATACCTGGGATACTGGCTTAAACCCACCACACAAAAGATCGCGGACTGGGTTTGGCTGGTGGCAAAGGTTGAGAAAAGGATCACATGCTGGAGCTATCGTTATCTGTCCAGGGCAGGCAGATTAACATTGATCAAATCTGTTCTGGAGGCTACTCCAGTCTTTTGGATGGCGCTTTCCTGGATACCCCGCAATATTTTATCTAAGCTTCAGAGGCTCTGCAACAGATATCTTTGGGCTGGAAAACAAGAAAAGCGCACATTTTCCTGGGTAGGATGGAACACGATTGCCCTCCCAAAGAAATGGGGTGGGTGGGGGCTAAAGGACCTCCCCACCTTTGCATGTGCTCTGGCGGCCAAGATGGGATGGGCCCTGATGACTACACACAGCCTATGGACTTCTATTGTATATCACAAATATATCTGGCCCAAAACCGCCATGGATTGGCTTAGACAGCCCAACTGGAACAAGGTTGGAATATCATCTATATGGAAGGCTCTTCTTCATGCCCTTCCACTCATCAGGGATAATATTGTTTGGAGAATCAAAAGGGGGGACAGAGCTCGAATTGGACTTGACCCATGGAGCGGCTGTGGAGGTCGACACTTGCTCCCTCAGGATTTGGTGGATTACCTATCTTCACAAGGCACTAAGACAATTGTGCAGATAGCAGACCAGAACCGATCAGATTTTTTACACCAGGCCTGGCAGTCAGCTATCCAATTAAATATTCCCCTGCGGTGGCACACAATCTGGCAAGATTACTGTGCGGCCTTGACGGAATCTCATATTAGGATTACTGAGGGCCCAGACGAATTGATCTAGTATCAGGCGGACAGTGGGATTTACTCCCCGAAGGAAGGCTACCTGCATCTTATCACTCATAAGAAGCCTGAGGTACTTGATAGATGGTGGCAATATATATGGAAACTCTCGGCCTCCCCGCGCTCAAAATTATTTACTTGGTGTGTCCTCCGGAACAGGGTTCCTACAGGTGACTTTCTCATGCGTCGATCTCATTATGGTCCGACCAGATGCGCCCTTTGTAAGGCTGGGTCCGAATCTACTGTGCATCTTTTCCTAAAGTGCGATTCTGTTCAGCAGGTTTGGAGCAATATAAAACCATACACCAATTATAACGGGGTATGGAATGGGCCCGATACTATCAGTGCTTGGATCGACTGGGGTAATCGACATAAAGGAAAGAAAGAAGCAAATCTCCCTATAGTTGTAAATTGGATCATCTGGAAAGTTAGGAACCATGTGATTTTTGACGATAAGCCCCCTGTCTGGCCGCTCATTGAAGCCAGCATCATCTCTGCTTATAGAGAACTGCCTGAGCCGCCTCCCCCTAAGACTCGTCGACCAAATCCCCCTCCCATCATTGATCAGAGTATCCCCTGGGCTTTTTTCGACGGTGCTGCAAATGCCCAAAGCTGCGGGGGGGGTTTCATACTACACAAATCCTCTAATCACTCATATCATATCAAAGCGGGTCTGGGGGCTGGCACTAACAATTTCGCGGAGCTCATATCATTACGCCATCTCCTTCATTTTGCTATTAGTCATCAGTGCACCAGTATCAACATTTATGGGGACTCGCAGATTATCATTAACTGGTTCAATGAGATCTCAATATGCCACTTGCACACACTCAGAGTCATATTTGATGAAGTTCGGCATCTCAAAGAGGCTTTTAATCATATCTCTGTTGCTCATATTTACAGGGAGCATAATATGACGGCTGACAAATTGTCTAAGGAGGCCGCGCTGATGGATCGTGGAACATGGGAGATCACTGAATTTTTGGATCAGCAAGAACAGAAATTTTATCATAGGCCATATATAGACCCGGGGTATCCTACTGCGGGTCTACCACACTCCTAATATATTGACTCGGAAGCAGATCTACAAGAACACAGTTTATATATAGTTTTCTCTTTCTAGTTTTAAACAGTTTGAAGTTTTGCTGACAAGCAACAAATCATTTGATAGATAAACAGAGCTCTAAATGTTTATATCAGACAAGAATATATGTAATTTTTTGTATTTTTGCACAGATCCACAGCGATCATGGCATATGCTTACAGCATCTACATATGTAATCCTTTCATATTAATGAAAACTTTACAGATTTTTCCAGTGGAAAAAAAAATAAAACAAGTATTTGACATTAATTATATAAAGTTAAATAAAGTATTTGACATTAATCATATAAAGTTAAAAATTATATTTGTTAATAAATATTCTTTATTAAAAAAGTATTGTATTTAATATTATTTAGAGATGCATTATTTCACATTTACCATTTAAAATAATTTTACTTATAAAGGCATTTAAAAGTGGGCTAGATTTTTCAAATTGATAAAATAATTAAAATAAAATTAGTAAAAATCACATGTGAAATTATTTTTATCTTATTTGATTTTTTTTAATGGAAGTGTCACTATTTAAATTCCGAACTTTGAATTTCTTTTTTTTAGAAATAAAATACACATATCTACAAAGGCAATTGAGTTTATCTTAGAATGATAATTTTTTTTCATTTAAGTTTAATTTTAGTAAGTAACATGATGAATTCTTATTGAACATTGTAATGACTTCAAGTCTTGTTCTTGAATGACTTTTAGCCCTTTTCCCTTACATATAAGTTGAAAAATGAGGTGCTTTGTTATATATATATATATATACAATTTGCCATGGCCATATTGGTTCATATTTTGAAAGTCTTATTTCCACCTTCATGACATATGCATTGGAGCATAATGAAAGCATCGTTCTTTCCACCCAATTCTGCTCAACCATCAACCAATAAAATACTTTATATTCATAATTAGTCATCTCACGTTGTCATGTTGATTAATCATATAAATCTATCTTGTTGCACAGTTATCGCAGAACACTGCAATGTCTGAAACTATGGGCTGAAAGGTGAGGCATATATTTAAATGCAGGTAGTAGTTTTGGCAAGCTTTATTTAACTGTAGGTTTTGGGAATATTTGAAATAGTTGATCTAAGTAAATTCAAACAACTAATTTTTATTTAGATGATGCCATTTAGATTTTGAAGGATTCCTCAAACCTACAATTGAATTAATAATACTGTAAAGATTTTAATCATTGAGAATAATTTGATTTCTTATAATCATTTTGATTCGCTCCTGGTACTAATAATTAGCTAATGAAAATAATAATATATGTATTTATGCAAATTGTCATATATTTAGGCGAAATAAACTTGTCATTGCTCCTCTGTCTGGACAACCAACAATTTCCACCCCCTCCCTCGTAAGCGAGTTGGTATCAAGATTCTTCAACTTTTTTTTTCCAACTCTTATATCTCTTTGCATCTTCTATTTATTTTATAAGAAATGATCTTTGTTAAGGCATAGAAGAAAAGTCACAAATTGCTTAATGTTTTTGTAGATTGTTGCGAGCATGATTTTATAAAATCAAAATTATATATAATTATAAAGTTTTTAACCGAAAAATCAAAGTTGTTAACGACTTTTTGAGGTCGAATTGCCTGATATCATTCTTCTCCAAGAAACTCTTGGGCCGGCTGAGTCCATTTCCCTTTCCCTTAGTAACTTGTCGCCAAAATGGAAGTTTCTGGCAATGAATGCTAATGGTAGATCGGGAGGACTGGCAATAGGGTATAACTCTAAGACCATCAGATTGGACTCCTCTTGGGGCGGCCAAGGTTTCATGGGGATGGACATCTTCTCAATGGATCTAGGCCTTACTCTCCACATCATTAACACTTATGGTCCTTGCCAACAGAGGGAAAGCTTTTGGAGACAGTTCCTCAGCAGAAGCCTGATGTCTCTGGATCGCATCATACTGGGAGGTGACCTGAATTTTTCACTAGGGTTCAGGGAATCATGGGGCTCGATGGCACAGGTGGACTCCATCACAGATTTCATGAGGAGCATTTTGGAGCAATATGACTTCATTGACATCCCAATGCAGAACCCCCTACCAACGTGGAGAAACAGAAGGGTGGGAGATGCGGTGCTGGCTCGCAGACTTGATCGATTTCTACTGAAAGGCCCTCTGATCCAACAGCTACACCACTACAAACAATGGGTGGGATCTGGTGGCATATCGGATCATTCCCCAATCTTAATGGAGATCCTGGGCCCTCATCCAAAGCCTAAAGCCCCATTTAAGTTCAATCACCTCTGGCTATTGGATCAAAGCTTCTCCAATCTAGTCACAGACTTTTGGAAAGAACATCCCATCGGTAGAGAATCCTCGATGGCAAGGGGCTTTGTCAAAAATCTGACCGAGCTCAAGCACATTGTGATCAATTGGGCCAAAGCAAAGAAGACAATAGAGGATGCACAGTTAAATATGGTGGAAGAAGAATTAAAAACCCTTCTGGACGAACGAAATATGGGCTTTGTTTCCCTTGAAGACAAGGCCCGCCTGGTAGAGTTGGAAAATCAAAAGAATAATATTCTCAAGCTCAGGGAGGAATCGCTCAGATTGCGGAGCAGGGCTACGTGGCTCAAGGCTGGGGATGAGAATACAAGATTCTTTCACAATTTCGCTAAAGGAAGAAAAGCGGCAAATACCATTTGGAACCTCCCCCTCCCGGGAGGAGGATTGGCGGATTCCTTTAACAAACTCTCTCAACTCGGCACTGCACATTTCAGAGGTTTATACAAGAGTCCAGCTGGATCAAATCTGGCTGAAATCATCAATGTAGCCACTCACTTCCCCAAATTTGTAAATGATGAGGACATTGGAGCTCTCACTGACCCAGTCACTATGGAAGAACTGGAGAGCACTATCAAGTGGTTTCAAAAGGAAAAGAGTCCTGGGTCGGATGGCTGGACCATTGAGTTTTACATTGCCTTTTTCGACATCATTGGAGGTGACATCTTGAAGGTGGTTGAGGAGAGCATAATATCGAGTCGTCTCTATGATGCTATAAACTCCACTTTCATTGCCCTCATCCCTAAATCGGATTCCCCTTCCTCCTTTGATGACTTCCGCCCCATATCATTGTGCAATGTCCTCTACAAAATCATTTCTAAAATCATTGCCAACAGGATCACACCCATACTGTCTAAGCATACTGCTCCTCAACAATTTGCTTTTTTGGAGGATAGACAGATTCACGAAGCCATTGGAACTGCCCAAGAAGCAATACACTCCATCTGGACAAAACACCTCAAGTGTATTCTCCTCAAGATTGAACTATCTAAGGCTTTTGACCGAGTCAGTTGGCTCTTTATTAAGATGATCCTCATCCATTTGGGTTTTCCCCTCCCTCTCATCAATTGGATTATGGCATGCATCACATCCCCCATCTATAGCATTTTGATCAATGGAGCTGCCTCACATTTCTTCCACTCCGAAAGAGGACTGCGACAGGGCTGCCCTCTATCGCCTCTCCTTTTCCTCTTGGTGATAGAAGCTTTAAGTCGATTAATCATCTCTACTAAAAGGGAAGGAACTATCAGGGGCCTTAAAATTACAGATGAATGCTTCCTTACTCATCTCCTGTTCGTAGATGATGTTCTTATCTTATTAGATGGCAGCATTCAGGATACCACTACCTTCAATCAGATCTTAAGGCTATTCACACATGCTACAGGGATGGAGGTCAATCGGTCGAAATCTACCATCACTTTGGTTGGCACTTCAGTCAATGAATCTTATACAGCAAGTCAAGCCTTCCCATATACCACTCAACCACTGGACAGGGGGCTAAAATATCTCGGATACTGGTTAAAGCCCACCAGCCAAAAGATAGCAGACTGGGTTTGGCTCGTAACAAAAGTAGAAAAAAAGGATATCTTGCTGGAGCTATAGATATCTCTCCAGGGCTGGAAGATTAACCTTGATCAAATCAGTCTTCGAAGCAATGCCGGTCTTCTGGATGGCACTCGCCTGGATCCCACGGAATATCTTGTCAAAGCTACAGCAACTATGCAATAGATACTTATGGGCAGGTAATCAATACAAGCGCACCTTCACCTGGATCGGTTGGAATAAGATAGCCTTGCCAAAGAAGTGGGGCGGTTGGGGGTTAAAGGAGCTTCCCACCTTTGCAAATGCTTTGGCAGCTAAAATGGGCTGGGCGTTGCTGACAACTCAAAGCTTATGGACCTATATCACCTACCACAAATATATCTGGCCTCTCAACATAATGGAATGGGTCAGACTCCCATCATGGAGAAAAACTGGCATATCCTCTATTTGGAAGGCCCTTCTACACTCTCTGCCGCTCATTAGAAACAATTTGGTTTGGCGTATCAAGAGTGGAAACAAAGCTCGTATCGGACTAGACCCTTGGAGTGGCAGTGGTGGGAGACATCTGCTCCCTCAAGAACTGGTGGAATACCTTACAGCACATGATATAAAAGTGATTGCACAGATTGCGGATCAAGAACACTCAGACATATTCCACCAGGCCTGGAAATCTGCTATCCAACTAAATCTCCCACAGAGATGGCACACAGCTTGGCGAAAATATTGTGCAGCCCTGATGGAATCCCACATCAGAATCATTGAGGGGTCAGATGAACTTGTTTGGCACCTGGCCGAAAGTGGGATTTACACACCTAAGGAAGGCTATATCCAGCTTATGGATCAGAAGAAACGAGAAGTTTTAGACAGTTGGTGGAAGAATATATGGAAACTTTCATCTTCACCACGTTCAAAGCTCTTTACCTGGTGCATCTTGAGGAACAAAATCCCCACGGGAGAACATCTAATGCGAAGAGCTCATTATGGACCGTCGAGATGCGTTCTGTGCAAAGCCGCCTCTGAATCTACAGAGCATCTATTCTTGAGATGCAGTACCATCCAAAGCATTTGGAAAAATATAAAGAACTTCACACACTATTCCGGTGATTGGAATGGAACTGATCTCATCAACGCCTGGATTGAATGGGATAAAAGACATAAAGGTTCGAAGACTGTAAATCTGCCCATTATTGCAAACTGGTCCATCTAGAAAGCTAGGAACAGAATGATCTTTGAAGACAATCTCATCCACTGGCCTTTATTCGAGGCTGGTATCATCTATGCGTTTAGAGAGCTCCCGGACCTGCCTCCCCCAAAAATCTGACGGCCAAATCCTCCCCCTATCATTGATCAGGGTACTCCTTGGGCATTTTTTGACGGAGCCGCAAACGTGCAAAGCTGTGGGGGCGGTTTCATTTTACACATAACAGATCAACATCTCTACAAAATAAAAGTGGGATTGGGGGCTGGATCAAATAATTATGCTGAGCTTATCACTCTGCGCCATCTACTTCATTTTGCATTAAGCCATCACTGCACTAGCATCAACATATTCGGGGACTCACAAATTATCATAAATTGGTTCAATGACATTTCCACATGTCACATGCACACACTCAGCATCATACTAAATGAAGTTCTTGATCTCAAAGCGGCATTTAACAATATTACTGTTTCTCACATCTATAGGGAACATAACAAAGATGCAGATAAACTATCCAAGGAGGCCGCACTGATGGACCAAGGAATTTGGGAGATCACTGAGATTTTGGACCAGCAGGAACAAAATTTTTATCATCGCCCTTATATAGACCCGGGATACCCTACAGCAGGTCTTCATTCTACTTAAAAAGAACATACAGGAATATGGCAGCAACATTATTTTGATAGCTCTTTCTTGTAACAGACTGATGGATGCCGAAAAGGAAAATTTTTATAAACAACTCTAACAGTAATACCCTGCGTGGTATAACCGAATAGCAAAATCTAGAAATTTTTGTAAAATGTACAGATGTGCAGAGACTATGGCATATGCGAAAGGCATCTACATATGTAATCTTTCATATTAATGAAATATTACGGATTTTTCTAGTGGAAAAATATATATATATATATATATATATAATATATTATATATATATATATATATATATATTATATATATATTATAATATATATTATTATATATATATATATAATATAATATATATATTATATATATATATATATATATATATATATTGCATTTCTTATTTTAATGTAAATTTATTGAAGTAATTATTTTTTATTCTAATCTTTATATTATATGTTGTTAATGAATAGTGAAGTGTCCAATAAAAAAATGTTGAATGTTTTCAGACTTTTTATAAAATAATTTAATAATCCAAGTATTTAAAGTACTCATTTCAAACACCCACATTAGATGATTATTCTCCGTGACACATAGCAATAATAGCAGAAGGTAGGAGGGATTGTCATTTGGCTCCCCAACTACCCTCTTCATTTCGACAAGACATGGCAATTAAGGATCAGGTGAAGCGAGATTCCTTTGTCGGCAAGTGGTTGTACACCCTGTATCACCTTCTCATGATGGAACCAAATTATGATCTTCCAAGGGAACTTGCGCGCATGACTGAGGGCATCACTCTGTGTGAACGTTAATGTATTTTAGAAGAATTCGTTCCTTGAGGGATCCCTGACACCTTAGAAAATACTTTGGGGATGGCAAGAGTTTGTTACCATGTCATTGGTAGTTTCAATCATTATCTTCTCTCAGTTTACCCTACATTGGGAGTCCAATGGGTCTCGCATACATGGAGCTTGGGTGCAGTAATGTAGCTTTACAAGATTCCTCCATAGTCGAGTCCCAATTCATGGACAATTCAAAGCTCCTTTCAACCAACATGTCTGTTAATGGAATTCTAACTCACACCTCAGCTCTCCCTCACTATCCTAGTTCATCAACGAAATTGAAGTTGCCTTTTCATGATGGACCCGTGTTGGAAATTGATCTTTATGTTAATTTCAATCAAAGTGGCACATGATGTGGAGTTTCTGGTTTCTGCTTAATAAAGCAGTTTATGGCTTTGAGCCTTAGCAAGGGGATTTGGCATAGAGTTAAGGATCACTTGGATAAGGTGGTGAGGTCGTTGCTAGGCGCATGGTTCTGTTGGATGAGGATGGTCGGAATGGGCTATGGTTGTGGCTTATTTGGAACTAAGGGGTTAGTGCATCTAGGAAAATATCGTGGTTGACAGTCAAAGGTAGATAGTTCGCAGTGTTGGATAGGTTGTCATGGTTCACAGTGAGAGTGTAATGCGACACACTCAAGTCAAAGCCAAACTCCCTGGTCAATGGGTCTTTAAGGCAAGGTAACCCATCTCCTCATAGACGTGCCCAAGCCCTAACTACTCTAAGAAAATCTTGCAATTCACTCCCTTTTGCTTTAGTTCAATATGTCTATAACATATAATCTGCAAAAGATGAGTTTTGTAATTTGTCTCTATAAAACAATGGCCTCAATGTTTGCACCTCAAAAGGTAACTCTAGGTTCATTTTTTTCAAGATTGATGCACTAATCAAGAGAAGCTTATGTAATCTCAAGGCATTATACTTATGTTTCTAGTCTGGTTTCCCATTAGGAAAACTAGTCACAAAAAGCCATACTCTTTGTAATGCTTCTTCGATCTAATGAACAGGCGAGCCTTTAAACAAAAAAGTATTCATTTCAAACTATTGTCATATTCTTAAAAAAAATCCAATTCTTAACATTTTTTTAAAATCAACATAATTTTAAATGAATCTATAAATAAAATTATTAGAAAATAAAAATAAAACAACTTAAAATGCTATTGATCTAATTTATAATCATTTATAATTTTCTACCCATGTTTGGCTAATTCATTAATATATTTTTTAACTTTAATGCAATAAATCAAATCAAAGCATTGTTATTCATTTTTCAAAATAATGAAAGTTGCAAGGTACCTTTATACCAGTTATTAGAGCCTAGTTGCATTTTGAACGAACCATGGATATGGATTTCAAACTAGCACCAAGACTGAATTCGTAACTCAATACGATCTAAATGGAGTCATGAATGCCCATGACCAAAAGTTGAAACCAAACAATTTCCATACTGAAACAAGATAGTTGGTCACAAAAGTTCTTAATTCACAAGAAACATAATTAATTTTTTAGTTTTTAATTTGCAAGAAATATGAATGGAATGTAAGAAATAAAGTAATCATTTTTTGCATAATACTCGTCATCCATGGATCTAGATGCAATGCTTCAATAGGGTATCATAATAGTTTTATGAGTAGTTCTTATATTATTCATGGTTCAGTTTCATTTAGTTTTGTGTAAATCGAATACAAAAATTCATTAAGATAAGGTCATAAAGATTCAATTCATATAAACTCATACATAAATTGAATTAAATGCTTTTGTAAGCACTTGGTTTAGGCTAAGAATTAAGTAATATCTTTTTGCAAATTTGTGTGGTAGGGATTACACTGCCATGCAACTATTGTTGAGTATTGTAATGGCTTCGTGCATTGTTGTTGAATGACTTTGAGCCGTATGGAATATTTATCCTTAACCTAAACTCATGAGGGTGAAGTTTTTGTTTTGTTTTGGTTGTTTTGTTTTTATTGTTCTGTTGTTTTGTTTTTGTTGTTTTGCTTTTATTGTTCTGTTGTTTTGTTGTTTTGTTTTAATATGGTTCACGGGCCCTGAAGATCAGTGACCACCACCTCCACAAAATATTTGCACCAGGAAGATGTTGGAGAATGTGGTGGGGAAGATATTAATTCAATTTCTCCTTAAACTTAATAATTGCTTGTGAGCTTTATTTATCTTCTTATGTTTCTTTATTAGATATTCTCATGAAACAATTATCAAGAACAAAAACAATAAAGACAATGGACACATAGACTCCCAGCCACGGAAAAACCCCTCCAAAGGAGAAAACCCATAAAATTTCTTCTCTTCTTATAGAATATGCTTCAAATGAGAAAACCAATACCAAAACCTCAATACCAAGACCTCCTCCTAGCACCAAGTCAACCCTTCCAATTAGGACAAAATCAAGCCAAGTCAACATGAGTCAAACCCTTCCAGAACTACACCAAACTCAAAATTTCATCCCTCAACAACAATATTTTGGACCTACAGCTGCAGCTTTGACCCATGTAGCAGCTTAGAATATTCGCATGTGTGAGAGAAAACTAAGGCAAAACTTGACCCAAAACTCATATTTCCTTCCTCCTTGCTTCAACTACTTTTCTCCTTGCCTTTCTTGACTTCCTTCTTGAATTTCACACTTCAGATCAAAATTCTTGATTATAGATTGAATTGGTTTCCAAATGAGGTTGAAAACTTCTATTTATACTCTTTTGTGGAGGTCGAGTAGGCCTCTCTAGGCTAACTTGTCTCTGATAGGGCCGACTTGTGTTAGGAGGCTTATTTTGACTTTCTTGACTCAAAATAAATTATTTTTCATGGTATACCTTGTGCAAATGGGTCTTAAATACATGACATTGACTCTCTTAACTTGTGGCAATAAATATTATGACATGAAAATCCCTAGAAGCATGATGAACATGCTTCACCTAGAAGACCAATCCAAAGAAACATGAAACCCATTCTTTACAATAATAATTGCTATTTCCTCTTTTGCTTATTACATAAGATATACATATTGACATGAGCACAATGACAATTATGAAGGCCGAAACTAGTTACATTTTCCAACATCAAATCCACCCGAAAGGATCACTTCCTACTGACTCAACCATGGAGCTTGACCCCTAGAATGACGAGGGAATTGAACCTGTGACTTCTCAATAACAAGGGTACTTTAACAATGGGGACTCAACCAATTGAGTTAACCCTCGGGGTTGGGTGGGATGCTTTGTTATATAATACACATACACACAATGTGGTTCATGGTCTTAAGAGATCGGTGATCACTATGTCCATGACATATTTGTACCTAGAGGATCTACCCAAAAGGATCACTTCTTGTCGGCTCAACCACGAAGCCTGACCCTGAGAGTGTTAAGAGAATTGAGCATTTAACCTCTCAATAATAGAGGTGATTTAATGACCAACTGAGTTAACTGTCTATTTTGTGTTTGTGTGTGTGTGTGTGTCAATTAGGGTTATCTCGGGTGGTTGGGCAGAATGATATTGTTGTAATGGTTATGTGCCTATGAATATTGTTGTATGAGACCCCTTGTTTTTTAGGCAAAATATTTGTATGTTAATAATGAGACTTTAGCATCTACAATCATATATATATAAAATCAAAATAATAAAAATATTCAAATTAAACATAAAATTTCCTAATTACTCTACTTTTACACTTTTATTTATTAAAAAGAAGAACTCCACAAATTTCCAAGAAAACAATAAATCAATTTTACTAGTGATTCCCTACATTAACTAGTTTTTTCATAATAGTGATTGTAATTTGAGAAACAATTCCCTATGTTATGTTTGGCATGAGTGGGGGTGGTTAATGTCTTGATGGAGAATTGAATGAGATTAGATCAAGTCACAAATCAAAGATGCCCCTAGAGGCCATTGTTTAAGAGAGGAGACAAGGCAATGACCAACTATGGTTGAGTCTCAAAGTTATGGTAAGGGAGAAAAGGTTTCAGAAAGAGGAGCCTAATTAAGAGATGGAGTAGAGTTGCAACGATGAATAGTTAGATGAAGAACCACAAATGATGGAAAACCATGGCGCTCACTGGAACCAAGCCAATATTCCACGGAAGCTATGGTGGGCCTAATCATAAAGCCATAAAGACCAAAGGATCATAGGACAACATTAGAGATGCATTACCAAACAAAGAGACCAACAAAATATACTTCAAGGATGAGATTGGAGCGAGGGGGAAAATAATTTCAAATATAAAACCAGATGATGGAATAAAGGAACCCAATCAAGCAGATAACGAAAAGAACTCTAATTATAATAAACTCGCTAAGGAAAACTTCACAATTGAAGGAGCTAAAACTTGGAGGAACAAAGATTGCAACAAAATGAGGCTATTCATTCAACATACGCCTCCTTAAAGCCATATTGATGTGGGTGAGTTTCATGATGAAAGAAGGTGCATTCCATCCCACACAAAAGAATTGTAAAGCCATTACTTGAGGTTTCATACTACGAAATGAAGATGATTGTATTGCTCCATATTTTTTTAGGTCCAAAGGAATTGATAATTCACTAGGATTACCCGAGCACAACCTAGGTTGAAATCCAACTAGTTGTCACAATAACCTATAGACTAGTGCCAACAACATGCAAACTAGCACATAGTAGGTAACTTATGACTTAGCAAGGACTAAAATGTTTGGGGACAACTTGTGAAGCCTCCACCGGGGATCACCTATCCTTCTAACCTTGTCAGAATGAGTCAACATGTCTCTTTACAAAAATTGAACCCAGATGGAAGGAAGAACAAACCATACTCCTAACCACCTCCCGACATACCAATAAAAAAAAATGAAAATTAAAAATTATATATTTAACCTTTACCCTCCACTGAGTAATTAACTAACATTCACAATATATATGTAAATATTATAATAAATAATTATTATTATAAATTAAAATAAAATACTCTACACAAAACATAATATTGTTTTCACAAAACAATCTTTTATCTCACATATATCCTTATTACATTTCAACAAAATACTCCAATTTGATGAACCTATATATTAACATAATATTTCTATAAATTATATTTAAATTAAATTTTTATTAAATATATGTAAAAACAACTAACGACAGACCGACTTATTACTCCAACTTTCGATGCCCATTAACTATGTGCTGTCGAGCTCTCAAACCGCTCACTTAACTTATGTGTTCTCGACAACGACGTATATATCTTGAAATTACTCAACTTAATTGGCAAATGTAAATGATTTTGTTTGTGAATGAGATATGGCCACGTCATCTTGTCCTCAAGGCAGAAGTACATGTTTATGTTTGGAAGTGATATAAGGCCACGTCATCTTCCTCAAGTCAAGGTCTTTCTTCTACAAATATGTCCGTTTAATAGTTGTGATTAGAAGGTAATTTGGATGTGTTTGCAAGATAAGGCCACGTCATCTTCCTCTGTCAAAATTTGATTCGAACGTAGAATTTTCAAAAGTTAATTAATTTCGATTGTAATTTTTTTATTATAATTTTATAGTTTTTATAAATGTAATAATCTAATTACAAAGTTTTATTTAAATTTCAAAATAATATATTAGAATTTTTGTTTATGGAAGGCTTTGAGTTCATCAAAGATTACATCAAGTTTAATTTGTGGCTTGAGAATCTATAACCCACGTGCATTTAAGATGTCAAAAGTACACGGGGATCGCACTCGACTTGGGCCACACCAAACCTTAACATAACTGGATTTTTGCCTATGGAGTTTCGAATCAATGACCTTCACATCACATAGTGACTTAACAATACACCCCATCACTATTCATTCTACGCTTTGTAGGCAATATATTGATTTTTTTTTTTTTTAATTCGTAAATAAATAATTATTTTTTTTCATGAGAAAGATTTTTTTATATAGTAATATGTGTGTGTGTGTGTGTGTGTGTGTTATAAGGTGAATTCAATTATTTCAAAATAAGGGTTTACATTAAAAAAAATTACATTATTCATTTCAATCTCTCCCCAGAAAGACCAGGCTATACTCAAAACTAGACCCTATGCAGGGTCAAAAGAGACAAGCATTAAACAACATAACTAATCATAAACAATCTTCTAGTACAATGTTGGTCCTTATATCTACGGTCGCTATCGGTAACAAAAGAGAAGACATAAACTAGAGTCATGAAATTATCAAGTTGTTTGCTGCATCAGGAAATTATAGAGTCATGAAATTATCATGAAATTATCTTGGTCTTGTAATTTTGATATATCATGTAGCATTTCTTCCTCTTCTTCATGAGTCATGCTAGAGCTTTCAGGTTGCTTACTAGTTGTTTGCATTTTCTTTCCTCGGGGCATCAGTTACCGATAATAATGCTCTACTATGCCCTTTGAATTCCTTCAAAATAATTTTCCAAACCAAGCTTAAGCAAGAATTTAAAAAAATCTACACACCTTTTTTCACTTTGTAGGAACTCGATATTTCCTCTGATGTATCTCTGTAATTTCAGATCATCCAATTTTGAAATTGTGACCTGCAGTAGCCCTCTGTGTCCTCTTTCCAATGCCATCAATCTGATCCAAATTGGATTCTCCAATGAAGTGTTATACCAAATCTCCCACAGTGGCCTGATTATAGACTAGTTCAGTAGAGTGAACTTGCACGACGTGCCACGTGTCCCTGTTTCGACCTTTGGCTCTGAAAAATATATACAAGAAACTGCAATTCGTCCTCTTTCTGTACCTTCTTACGAAATTTCAATCTGATGCTCAGAGAGAAAGTTATGACGATTTTCCCCAGGT